>JBBGZY010001711.1:242500-487897 GCA_037952925.1 Lithobates clamitans | reverse complement strand
GTGGTATATGATGATGATGATGATGGGTGATGGTGGTATAATGTGATGATGATGGGTGATGAAGAGGGAGGATGATGGTGGTATAATATAATATTCTGAGATTTATACAGATAATATCCGCAGATATCACACATCGCCCCCTCACAGGGTTGGTGTCGCCCCCTCCCCACTTAGGGAAGGTTGGTAGGGGGGGCTCGGTGACGTCACAGGAAGTCTGACCCCCTCTCCCTCTCCCTCTGCACAGTCCCGCTGCGAGGTTGGCGGCCATATTTCCGGTGACAATCCTACTGCGGACAGGCCGAGCGGCTCCGGGATCATGGCTCCATCACCGGGGACACGTGTGGAAAATAGTTGCTGCGCTCCAGCGCTCGCAGGGACAGCCCGGTGACATAATAAAGAGCCGACATGTTCTTGGGAGTTTACATTTTAGTGATTGCAAACTGGAGGCAGATGTGTCTCCTATAGTGCGGCCAATCCGGCTGTGACCTGGCCAGACAGGTGAGCCATCAGCCTTCCAGCGGACAGGAGGGGGGCGGGGCGGCCTGTAGGGGGGAGGAGCCACACAGCACCTGTACAGGGATGAGCCCAGGAGTGGACAGTGGAGCAGCCAGGCAATGTGCAGAGCCCAGCACAGGGAGATCCTCCATCATTCATCATCATTCTCCATACATCCATTTATTATTATCACTTATTATATATATTAATACTTTATATATAATAATTACATATATATTAGATATATAAATTATTATTATTAATATATCAAATTCTGCACCGCAAGAGCTTACACTCTAATGTCTACTAATAGTCTATTATTATTATTATACATTTATATAGTTCTGACATATACCGCAGTGCTGTACAGAGAACACTGAGCCCATCTCACCTGTTTCTGCACCAGAGGAGCTTACACTCTAATGTTTAACAGTCTATTCTATTAATAATATACATTTATATAGCTCTGACATATACCATAACACTGTACAGAGGACACAGCCAGTCACATTTCTCTCTGCACCAGAAGAGCTTACACTCTAATGTCCCCCCACAGTCACACACTGTTATTATTATACGTTTATGTAGCTCTGACTTATACCATAGAGATGTACAGAGAACACATTCTTTCTCATTAATTAATTGGCTATGGAACGGGGGCTGACTAGATAATACGGACATTCGCAGGCGAAGAAGAATATTCCGGAGTCCTGAAAATCCTCTACAAACGTTTCCTTTTTTCCCCCCCAAAAATAGAATTTGGCTGACAAAATATCACAATGTGTTCCCGGCCCCACCCACATTCCATGGAGATCTCCCCGTCAGAAACATATTTATTTTTTCCACCTTTGCCTTGAGATATATAAGTTCGATCAGTAATTTAAACGAACAACCCCTCCACCTGTGGCTGCGATGTTAAATTCGGGTGGACTCCTCCTTTAGGGTTTCTTTGCGTCCCATTGGCTGATACCAGTTGAAATAGACGAACCGCGTGGGGGGAGGATGTTTTTTCCAAGGATGACAGGTAAAGTATTTCTCAACCAACCACATTACACTGCAGTGACCAGCCGGGGTCTTCTCTCGAGCCAAAGCCGGCAACTGGTAGAACCCTATGGGAGTCCACTGTTACAGAACCAAGGAGCTAGCATCTGTACCTGGGGGAGGGCACACCATCAGAGGTCTTCTTTCTAGCCAAAGCACATGTGGGGTCCCCAGCATCTTGTAGAGCTCTATAGGGACCCACTGTTACAGGATTGTGGAGTCACCATTAGTACTTGGGACAGGGCACATCATCCGGGGTCTTCTTTCTAGCCACAGCACATGTGGGGTCACCGGTATCTTGTAGAGCCCTATAGGGGCCCACTGTTACAGGATCAAGGAGCCCCCATCCGGGGTCTTCTAGCCAAAGCACACATGGGGTCACTGGTATCTTGTAGAGCCCTATAAGGGCCCGCTACTACAGGATCAAGGATCCAGCCTCAGTACCAGAGACAGGGCACACCATCCAGGGTCTTCTTTCTAGCCAAAGCACATGTGAGGTCACCGGTATCTTGTAGAGCCCTAAAGGGGCCCACTGTTACAGGACCAGCCCACTGTTACAGGACCAAGGAGCCACCATCAGTACCTGGGACAGGGCACACCATCCAGGGTCTTCTTTCTAGCCAAAGCACATTTGTGGGGTCACCGGTATCTTGTAGAGCCCTTTAGGGACCTACTGTTACAGGATCCAGGAGCCAGCATCATTACAGGGACAGGGCACGCCATAACACATAACACATTCTCTGTTTCATAAAGGTTAAAAAAAAGTGAGTGTGGCCTAAATATTGGCACTCTGCTAGCTGGTGGTTTGTATCGCTCTGTGCCTGTAGTCCTCCATAGGTCAGTCTTTGGTGGTACCAGTGGTTCCAAGTTGCTGACTGTATTGGAGGTCACCAGGGATGAGCCTTAGGTCCAAACCCAGAAGTCAGCTGTCATTCCTGGACCAATGAACTATGTGTGGAGGGTTGCCCACTGTGCAGCTGGTCATACCTAAAGGGACGGGGATGCTTGTGACATTATTGACCTGATATGGCCACATGGTCGTGTTATGTCAGTGTTCATGGGCTCATTGGCCACGGAGTGACAGCTGACTTCCAGGTTCCGACCCAAACTTAGTTAGGAACAAACACAAGCTCATCTCTAGTGGCCAACCCCTGTGTCTATTGGTCACTCACAAGCCATTTTTTACAGTTGTCTCTTTGCTCAGCTCCGGTGTCTCACTTAGACTGGTCCAGGAGCCTGACTATTATGGGAGGGGTAGCAAAATACTGGAGCAAATGGTAAATAAGCGACTACTGTGTCCCACCATGAGTGACTTGACACCAGCTAACCCGGTGCCAGGTCCGTAAGAACATTTTTTGTTATATTGTTTCAGAACGGTTATATGACTCCGTGACGATGGAGAAAGACAGGAACCAGATGACTGATAGGATACTGAATATCACCCTGGAGATCATCTACCTACTGACCGGAGAGGTGAGGAGGATTCTGGGAGGTCACATGACATCACTCATATCTCTATTAATAAAACAGACCTGACCGGAGAGGTGAGGAGGATTCTGGGAGATCACATGACATCACTCTTATCTCTATTAATAAAACACAGACCTGACCGGAGAGGTGAGGAGGATTCCGGGAGGTCACATGACATCACTCTTATCTCTATTAATGAAACACAGACCTGACCGGAGAGGTGGGGAGGATTCTAGGAGGTCACATGACATCACTTTTATCTCTATTAATAAAACACAGACCTGACCGGAGAGGTGAGGAGGATTCTGGAAGGTCACATGACATCACTTTTATCTCTATTAATAAAACACAGACCTGACCGGAGAGGTGAGGAGGATTCTGGGAGGTCACATGACATCACTCTTATATCTATTAATGAAACACAGACCTGACCGGAGTGGTGAGGAGGATTCTGGGAGGTCACATGACATCGCTCTTATCTCCATTAATAAAACACAGACCTGACCGGAGAGGTGAGGAGAATTCTGGGAGGTCACATGACATCACTCTTATCTCTATTAATAAAACACAGACCTGACCGGAGAGGTGAGGAGGATTCTGGGAAGTGACATGACATCACTCTTACCTTTATTAATAAAACACAGACCTGACAAGCGAGGAGAATCCTTGAGAGGAATTACAAGACATTACTTCTCTCACTTTGTTGTCACCTAGGATTATGTACCTTCAAAGAAGACTGCTGATGACGCGACGCCCAGCAGTAGTCACCCCCCTGTCTTGGAGGGTTCAAGCCGGAGCCAGAGCCCCAGCACAGAATCTCCAGCTCCCTCCCTGAGACCTGAGAGAGATGACAAGAAGATTCTACAACTGACCAACAAGATCATTGAGCTGCTGATGGGAGAGGTGAGCGGTGCCGGGAATTCTGGGACATTATCCAGTAACAGACAAGGGATGTGCCTGGATAGTCACACTCTCTTATTGTGTGTGTCAGGTTCCCGTAAGGTGTGAGGATGTCGCTGTCTACTTATCCATGGAGGAGTGGGAATATTTTGAAGGACACAAGGATCTGTACACTGAAGCCATGATGAAGGGCCATCAACCTCGGGCTCCACAGGGTGAGATATTATGTAAAGACTTGCATTTGAATGTCTTGAAAAAAAATCTGGGCACGGGTTCCCAATATTATATCCTGTAAATCGGATTGAGCATTACGATCTGTTTGGGCCACTGTTAGTATAAATTATGTTCTTCAGATGATTCCAAGAACATTTTAGGTTGGTCATAGAGCCAAGATGGTCTTGAAGAATAACGATCCAACTATGGCTCAATAGATAGCCAGACATGGATACTCCTTTTGTAGACCCAAGATGGTCTTGAAGGTTAACGATCCGACTATTGCTTGATAAGTTGCCACACATAGATACCCTTTTGTAGACCCAAAATGGTCTTGAAGAATAACAATCCAACTATTGCTTGATACATAGCCAGACATAGATACTCCTTTTGTAGATCCAAGATAGTCTTGAAGATTAGGGATCCAACTATTGCTTGATAGGTAGCCAGACATAGATACTCCTTTTGTAGATCCAAGATAGTCTTGAAGATTAAGGATCCAACTATTGCTTGATAGGTAGCCAGACATAGATACTTCTTTTGTAGACCCAAGATGGTCTTGAAGATTAACGAACTAACTATTGCTTGATAGGTAGCCAGACATACTGTAGATACTCCTTTTGTAGACCCAGGATGGTCTTGAACAATAATGATCCAACTATTGCTTGATAGGTAGCCAGACATAGATACTCTTTTTGTAGGACCCTTAATGTCTTTGCTCTTAGTAAACGCCTTTCAGCCTTAGCCGAAAAAAAATTCCAACTCACCTGGCCCCCCCCCCAGATCTATAGGTATGCTGAGATCTTGAGGGTACCAGTCCCAATCATCACCCATATTCTGGTGATTTTGGTAAGACTGGGCAGCAATTGTAATCTTAGTCCTTATCCAGTAAAATCTTGGTTTCTCCAGGTTCTAAAACTTGTGAATTTCTTTAGAATTCTGCCCATGTTTTTGTACTAGTCTGGTGGACTAAACTTTCTTTGATTTTTTTAGAACAAGGCCTTACCTTAGCCCCTGCGGTGTTCCATAGAATGCTTCATGACTTCCTGGTATGTAGATTTTAGACATGAGAACCAGTAAGACACAGGAAGCAGTTCACCAGCTGACCTCATTAGCACACACACCCTGCACCCATCAACTAGGTTTGCACGGCTCCCTTCCAGGGGTGCATTTGCCTGGCTTGTCAATGTAGGCTACCACACCTGCTATTTGTGCATGCCATCCCCAGCGCCCCTCCAGACGGGCCCAGGCCACGTGCTAAACTCTCTGGGGCCTCGGGTTGGACACCCCTGATTTAGTGCAAGGGCCTGCTTGATTGGATACAGAGTGAATGGATAGATAGATGGATCCTCCTATTTCATAGTTTTTATAAATCTAAAGGAAGCTTTTATTTTTCTGCAACAGAGGTACAATAATGGTATACTGGTACATAGCTGAGCTGGAATTTAGAAAACAAAAGGTGAACTTAGCCATAAGAAGACCTTTACATTATTTTGTTGGCTTCTGCTTGAGGAAGCACACATCAGTTGTGTGGGTATGAGTCTTTGAAGAGATCATGGAGCTCCCTGTTACAGATGTGACTGGGACACAACTGAGTCTATGGAATACAGCTGTGCCCATGGGCCATAAAGGCTTTCACTGGGTTTAGAGACAGTGTCCATATACTGTATACTTCTACATTTTAATTCACATGTACTTGTATGGACTACGGGAGTCCCTATATAACAGTCTTTCTCAAGCTTTTTACTCCAAAGGATTTCTTGCAATAATGTTCAGGTTTAGAGAATCCCTGCTAAATGGCATTAGTGGCCACTGAGAACATCGACCCTTACATTGGTATTGGCCGATGGGAAGACTGCTCATGGTCAGAATCCCACCATTACAATCATGCCTCTGGCTCTGCCAAGTGGTGTTGGACCTGGAACTATGCAGGCATCATCACATGGAAGGTCAGTTAGCCACAGCTCAAGGAACCCCTAGCCAGGGGCGTTGCTAGGTCTACAAAAGATCTGGGGCTAGAGCCCATAGCAGCATAGTAAAGAAAGTCATACGCTTGGGCGGGCATACACATGTATATACAGTAATATACGTGTGTGTATATATCCCCAGGGAGCCCCCCACTTACATCAGGGTCCCCAGAGAGCCTCCTCCTTACATCAGAGTCCCGAGAGAGCCTCCCCCTTGCATCATGGTCCCCAGAGAGTCCCCCTTACATTAGGGTCCCCAGAGAGCCTCCCACTTAAAATCAGGGTCCCCAGAGAGCCTCCCCCTTAAAATCAGGGCCCCCAGAGAACTCCCCACTTACATCAGGGTCCCCAGAGAGCCTCCTCTCCCATTGAGGACCCCTACAGAGACTCAGGGCTATGGGCCCCAGATTCGGGGCTATAGCCCCAAAAGCCACCCCCTAGAGACGCCACTGCCCCTAGCCACCTCTGGAGGAACCGTAAGGTTCCAAGAAACCCTGGTTGAGAATGGCTGCTATAGAAGAAATATTGAACAATCTATGTCTACATAAAGCTGTATCTATTGTATGTGCATTGATGACTATTAGGAGATCATTTCATTGAAGCGGGTGTGTATAGACCTGTCAAATTGCCCATTGGATTCATTGGTCCAGCACAAGCCTACAAGAACCAAATATGTAATAAATGGTATTTACACAGTTAACCACTTCCGGACCACCCACCGTCATTATATGTGGGCTGTTTGAAGAGTAATATCGTTGTTATGGCAGCAGCCAGCTGCCATAACCCCGGTATCCTCTTCTTCAGTGAGCAGTCCAGTTTAAGATAAAAGTGGTATCTGCGGCGGATTCGCAGTGAGATCACTTTTATCAGCGGTGGGAGAGGGCCCCCCCCTTCCGTCGCGCTCCGGTGCCCTCTGCCGCTTACCTGAGCCGTGGGCAGCGGCGGAGTCCTTCTTGTCCTTCTATTTTTAAATGATGCAGGAATCAGGCTGACGTGATGACGTCAGTTCTGCTCTCTGCATTATTGGGAGGGGGAGGGGTCTCTTCTACTTAAAAAAAAATAGCTTGGAGTTGAGCTTTAATAGATTTTCACCACCCAGTTTCTCTGCATTTGTCAAAAAGCAGGACATTAGGTTTAGAGTGATACTAAACCCTCTTATTCTTAACCGCCAAGGAAGCAGCAATCTTGGCCTCTGTTTTATCTGCAGTTGACATGGTGCTGCACATGGGATCAGTTATGACACCAGCCATTTGATAGCATGATAATTAGGTTGAGAGCAGAAGCAGGTATGACAGCTATCATTTCTGGCTTGCTATATATATATATATATATATATATATATATATATATATATATATATATATACATACATATATATAACTGTTTTGAGAAACCAATAAATCGATGGGTTTAAAGCGGAACTAAACCCATCAATTTAACAGTTTAAAAAAAACAGTTACATTCTCGCAATGTGCTTTCAACCCAACTGTCAAACCATCAAATGGTTGGTGTCATAAATAATCACATGTGTAGCACCATGGCAGTTGAAAATCAAAAAAAGGCCAAGATAGCAGCTTCCTTGCCTGGAAATTATATAAGTGTTTAGTTCTGCTGTAATATAGAGGCTTTAGTTGAGTTACAACGTTATAAGCTCTTTGAACAATTTTCTAATCCTAACTAAATCTTCTGTTAACAGATGACTTGAAACCTAAAAGTTCTGCAGTATTTCATCCTACATTTCAGTCCACCAGGGGCATAAGAGGAATTGTCCCTAGGCCCATCCCGCGGACAGAATACCTGACAATATATAACCCAAGTGAGAAGCCAGGAAGATCTGTGAGCACTGAATCAGATGATTCCTCTTCGAGTGATGATGACGATGATGACGATGACGAAGATCTCCACAATGCTGAGCTCTACATACAGGCTCAGTACACGTCTTCTAATGCCCAACCTCCAGAGACTGACTCAAGCGATGATGAGGATGTCATCTATATATCCACCCAACAAACTCAAACCAAACGTCCGATGTTCTATAGAAGAGAAGAACCAGTCTCTCGCCAAGAAATGAACCTTCAACACCTCTACATCCCTCGGGCCCTTGGCTACAGGCCAAACCCGGTCCGGCAACCTCCCAAAGCCAACATCAACAACGCTCCGAAAATGAGTGCCATGCTAATGAGACACAACGCGCTCAACCGGGCCATTCACATCAAGCCTGCTCCAACTCCATCACTCCAGGCGATGCCAATGCCCCGAAGGCTCTACAACTGTTCTGAATGTTCCAAGCTCTTCCCTACCAACGCAGATCTAATGAGACACCAGAGGCTTCATAAGAAGAAGAAGCTGACATGCAACCAGTGTGGCAAAATCTTCCCATACAAGTCGCACCTGGTCCGCCACCAGAGCGTCCACACCGGGGAGCGGGCCTTCGTCTGCTCGGAGTGTGGTGAGAACTTCATCTGTAAGTCGCACCTGGTCACCCACCTGAGGATCCACACACGGGAAAAGCCGCTCGTCTGCCAAGACTGCGGCAAGCACTTCTCCTGCAATTCGGCACTCATCACCCATCGCAGAATCCATACCGGCGAGAAGCCCTTCGTCTGCCCCATATGCGGGAAGGCTTTCGCCCAGAGCTCCAACCTTCTTTCCCACCAGAGAGGTCACACCGGCGTTAAGAAATTCATCTGCAGAGAGTGCGGCAAGAGCTTCGCACAGAAAAACGACTTGAATAGACACTTGAAAATTCATAGAGGACAAATCGCATTTCCACAGATGTAGACGGAGTAGTTTTTTTCATTTTTCTTTTTTTTTTTTTTTTGTTTATGTTTTCTTTCGGAAATAAAAGCTTGTTAACCTTTTCCAAGTGCCTCTTGCTATTAAACCCGGAGTTTAAAGCGTGCGTCTGTACACTGTCATTGATGGATATATTGATGTGAGGGTCCTGTTCAGATTGTGGCCTTGATTTTGAAAACCCGTTAAAAGGTTCGGCCATCTGAAACGGGGGATTTTCTTTTGGCTAAGTGCCACTGGGTTGAGATACCGCATTGTCTAGACCAGGGGTAGGCAACCTTTCAGAGGTGGCGACCTACCTGGACAACATGAAAGAGATCAAAGATCTCCGGGGTTCAGCACCTCTTTTTTTTTAAATAATTTTAAGAAATTAAGCAAAGGCATAATTAAATAGTAGGGAAAAATATAATATAACAAATTTCACTGTAAAAATATAAACTTGCGCTACCTTAAAGGTGAACAGTGTCAGTAGGGTAGTGGAGGGGGTGAGTCAGTAGAACAGTGGGTGGTGTTGGTAAGGCAATGGACTTTGCCAGTATGGCAGACGCCAGTATCAGTAGAGCAATGGATGGTGTCAATAGGACAGAGGTTGGAGTCAGTAGAGCAGTGGATGGTATCAGTAATTTTTTATTGTTTTTATTTATAAAAATTAAAAGTGTATTTTTGTCAATTATTTTTTACAATTTTTTTTTGTTTTTGTTTTTGTTTTTTTTACAATTTTTTGGCAGTCCTGTTGGAGGGCTTTGGTGAAATATCAGGGGTCTAAAGAGACCCCCTAATGTCTCACTTTTGAGACAGAGAAAGGAGATTGAGGACACAGTCCTCAATCACCATCTCTGCAGCCTCAGCTGCACAGAACTCCCCCCAACCATTTTGTCTTCACTAAGGTCCTCCTAGATCCAAAACCCTCTGTATCTTGTTCCTCCAGAACTGTCCTTCTTCCAGGCACAAATCCATCCCTCTTTTTTCCACTGCCCCTCTTCTGCACCCACATCCTTCCATCCCTCTTCTGGGCCCACTTACCCTCATCCCTTTTTTCTTGTAAAATTGTCCTTTTTCCAGACCTAAATCACTCCACCTCTCTCCTCTACATCTGTTCATCTTCTATAACCAAATCCCTCTGCCCGTCTTTCCCCTGTAACTCTCCTTCTTTCCTCCACATCCATACCTTGTCTAGAATTGAATCCCACCATACCTCTTTCGTTCACAACTGTCCCCTTTCTGGACCCAAATCCCTCAACCCCTCTCTCCCACAACTGTCCCCCTTCTGGACCCAAATCCCTCAATCCCTCTCTCCCACAACTGTCCCTCTTCTGGACCCAAATCCCTCAATCCCTCTCATCCACAAATGTCCCTCTTCTGGACCCAAATCCCCTATAACCTCTCTCCCACAGCTGTCCCTCTTTTGCAACCAAATTCCTTCATTCTGTACCACAACTGTCCCTCTTGTGGACCTAAATCCCTTCATCCGTCTTTCTTCCACAACTGTGCCTCTTCTGAATCACTCTATCCATATTTTGAACACAACTGTCCTTCTGGACCCAAATCCCTCTTCTGGACCTAAATCCCACAGTCCTCTGTAACTGTCCCTATTAACTCCACCACTGTCCCTCATCTAGACCTAAATCCCTCCATCCCTCTTTCATTTATAGCTGTTCCTCTTCTGGACCCAAATCCCTCCATCCCTCTTTTCTTTCACATCAATCGCTTTTCTATACCCAAATCATTTCATCCCTCTTTCCTCCATAACTATCTTTTTTTCTGGGTCCACAATGTCCCTCCACAACTGTCCTGGATCCAAATCCCTTTATTCCCCTCTCTTGCTCAAGTGTCCCTCTATTGGACCTGAATCCATCTCTTCTACAACTGTCCCTCTTCTGGACCTGAATCCCTCTCACAACTGTCCCTCTACTGCAACAAAATCCCCTCTTCCTTCTCCACAACTGTCCCTCTTCTGGACTCAAATCCCTCCATCCATCTTTCCTTCTTAACTCTCCCTCTTCTGCACCTGAATCCCTCTCTCCTACAACTGTCCCTCTACTGCAACAAAATCCCCTCTTCCTTCTCCACAACTGTCCCTCTTCTGGACCTGAATCCCTCTCACCCACAACTGTCCCCCTACTGCAACCAAATTCTCTCTTCTGAACCCAGATCCCTCCACCCATCTTTCCTCTTCAACTGTCCCTCTTCTGGACCTAAATCCCTCAACCCATTTTTCCTTCTCAACCCTCCCTCTTCTGGACCTGAATCGCTCTCTCCTACAACTGTCTCTCTTCTGGACCCGAGTCGCTCTCTTGTACAACTGTCCCTCTTCTGGATCTGAAACCCTCTTCTGGACCTGAATCCCTCTCTCCTACAAATGTCTGTCTACTGCAACCAAATCCCCTCTTCCTTCTCCACAACTGTCTCTGTTCTGCAACCAAATCCCTCCATCCATCTTTCCTCCTCAACTGTCCCTCTTCTGGACCTAAATCCCTCTCACCTAAAACTGTCCCTCTACTGCAACCAAATCCCCTCTTCCTGTCTCTCTTCTGAACGCAGATCCCTCCATCCATCTTTCCTCTTCAACTGTCCCTCTTCTGGACCTAAATCCCTCCACCCATTTTTCCTTCTCAACTCTCTCTCTTCTGGACCTGAATCACTCTCACCTACAACTGTCCCTCATCTGGACCTGAATCACTCTCACCTACAACTGTCCCTCTTCTGGACCTGAGTCGCTCTCTTCTACAACTGTCCTTCTTCTGGACCTGAAATGCTCTTCCCTCTTCTGGACCAGAATCCCTCTCTCCTACAAATGTCTCTCTACTGCAACCAAATCCCCTCTTCCTTCTTCACAACTGTCTCTGTTCTGGACCCAAATCCCTCCATCCATCTTTCCTCCTCAACTGTCCCTCTAACCATATTTCCTCCTCAAGTGTTCCTCTTCTGTACTTGAATCCCTCCATCCATCTTTCCTCTTCAGCTTTCCCTCTTCTGGATTTCAATGCCTCCTTCCTACAACCAAATTCCACTCTTTCTTCTCCACAACTGTCTCTCTTCTGGATCCAAATCCCTCCATCCATCTTTCCTCCTCAACTGTCCTTCTTCTGGACTCAAATCCTTCCATCCATATTTACTCTGTAACTGTCCC
This sequence comes from Lithobates clamitans, assembly GCA_037952925.1. NCBI lineage: Eukaryota > Metazoa > Chordata > Amphibia > Anura > Ranidae > Lithobates > Lithobates clamitans. The sequence continues at coordinate 475,888 of JBBGZY010001711.1, read as the reverse complement.
TCTTTTCGATCCCAAGTTCTGTCCCTCTTTCCTCCACAATTTTGTACCACAATGTATCCTTCCCTCTTTTATCAGTAGCTGTCCCTCTTCCAGATCCTAATCTCTCCATCACTTCCATAACCTTTCCTGGTCTGGACCCAGATTCCTCCTCATTTCTCTCATTTCTCTCTCTTCTGGATCCATGTCCCTTTATCCACCACAAATCTTGACCCAAATTCCTCCATATATTTTACTTTTATAGGCTCAAATCACCTTTACAGAAAAGATGTAAACGTGAACCAACACCAGACACCCTCCCCACTCCCCAGTCCTTGCTGTACTTACCTCTGGGTTGCCGAGCTGTCAGCACCCCTAGGTGCCTGGAGATTAGAAACCCTCCCTCTTCTCTGTCAGCGTTCCAGGATGAATCAGATGGATTCTGATTGGTTAGTGCCATCATCACATTGACGGTGCTGGTCAATCAGAATACATCTGGTCCGTCCTGGTAACCCCGACAGAGGAGGAGAGCGAGGATTTCAAAGCTTGAGGCTGTTGGAGCTGTAGGGGGTGCTGGCAGCTCGGCAACCCAGAAGTAAGTACGGGGGGATGGGGAGACTGTCCAGGGTCAGTTTAGCTTTTACAGTTTTTCTGTACATGTGAACTAACCCTTTAAGGCACTATATGTTCAGCCATGTGATGATCATTTTCCAATTTCATTGGACACAACTAAAAATAATTCACTTAATTTTTCATATCAGTATCCTTATTCTGGTGTGGTAGCTTAGTGAATTGAGCCCATTGCAAGGAAAAATGACTGGCAGCGTGCAGTTCTGGCGGTGACCTCCAGGTGGCGGTGTGCAGAACATTCTCTCCTATTTAAGAAATGACTCCTCCGCAGCACCGTAGCGCGGTGTAGCCATTGCTCAGCCCCGCTGCTCTCCTTTTCTCCGTGGGTGAACATAGTGCGGGGGGTGAGTCCTCGTTGCCGTCTGAGCACCGTGTGCCACTCTGCAGCCTCCGACCAGACCCGCTCCACTGCCGGACCCGAACTGGTGTGTCTGTGGCGAGCTGCCCTTACCCAACATGGCCGCGGGGGGCTTCATGACGGCCTTCCAGGCCTTGCGACAGGACGCTGTACGCACGTACAGGAACTTATTAGAGGCTGAGCATGCGCAGTGCTGGTGAAAGTTTGCACTTTAGTCTGGGAGTGAGTGTGCGGGCAGAGGTTGGGGTGAGTGCATGGAGGGGGCCTCCTATATACATTGTATTATTATTATGGCCGGTAGGTGTGCGCTGGACCACATTCTAGCAATAGGAGAGGCCGTAAGGTGACCCACAAATGCCAGGGGGTGGGTGGTAGTCCTGACAGCAGCCAACTAAGAGAGTTGCAGCCAGCTGGGCCTGGTCTTATTTATTTATTTATTGCAGTTACTTATATAGCACCGGTAATTTACGCAGCGCTTTACATATACATTGTACATTCGCATCAGTCCCTACCCTCAAGAGCTTACAATCTAAGGTCCCTAACTATTCATACATACTAGGGACAATTTAGACAGGATCCAATAAACCTACCAGCATGTCTTTGGATTGTGGGAGGAAACCGGAGTACCCGGAGGAAACCCAGACAGACACAGGGAGAACATGCAAACTCCAGGCAGGTAGTGTCGTGGTTGGGATTCGAACCAGCGACTCTTCTTACTACTAGGCGAAAGTGCTACCCACTACACCACTGTGCCGCCCTCAATGTTATTCATAGGAATACGATAATGGGGGACGGATATCCATCCCATCGTCTTCACGTCTATCGGTCCCCCGGGAGGGGAAATCACTGCAAAGTGTACCTACCCGTCCGAGAGCCACTTACCTCTAATACTGGCGCTGTGTGCCAGACTTTGTATATCCGGGGCCCATAGTGCTTGTGTGGCCCCCGGAGCTGGCAAGATTGGGGTCACTAATGTCTCCTCCCACTCCTGTAATATGACCCCCTGTCTCCTCCCACTCCTGTAATATGACCCCCAGTCTCCTCCCACAACTGTAACATGTTCCCTGTCTCCTCCCACTCCTGTAACATGTTCCCAGTCTCCTCCCACAACTGTAACATGTTCCCTGTCTCCTCCCACTCCTGTAACATGACCCCCAGTCTCCTCCCACTTTTGTAATATGACCCCCAGTCTCCTCCCACTCCGTCCTGCCCCCAGTCTCCTCCCATTCCTGTAATATGACCCCCCAGTCTCCTCCCAATCCTTCCATCCATCTTTCCTTCTTAACTCTCCCTCTTCTGCACCTGAACCCCTCTCTCCTACAACTGTCCCTCTACTGCAACAAAATTCCCCTCTTCCTTCTCCACAACTGTCCCTCTTCTGGACCTAAATTGCTCTCTCCTACAACTGTCCCTCTTCTGGACCTAAATTGCTCTCTCCCACAACTGTCCCTCTTCTGGACCTGAGTCGCTCTCTTGTACAACTGTCCCTCTTCTGGATCTGAAACCCTCTTCCCTATTCTGGACCTGAATCCCTCTCTTCTACAAATGTCTGTCTACTGCAACCAAATCCCCTCTTCCTTCTCCACAACTGTCTCTGTTCTGGAACCAAATCCCTCCATCCATCTTTCCTCTTCAACTGTCCCTCTTCTGGACCTGAATCCCTCTCACCTAAAACTGTCCCTCTACTGCAACCAAATCCCCACTTCCTGTCTCTCTTATGAACCCAGATCCCTCCATCCATCTTTCCTCTTCAACTGTCCCTCTTCTGGACCTAAATCCATCCACCCATTTTTCATATTACTCCTGTAATATGACCCCTTGTCCTCCTCCCACTCCTGTAATAAGACCCCCAGTCTCCTCCCACTCCTGTAATAAGACCCCCAGTCTCCTCCCACTCCTGTAATATGACCCCAGTCTCCTACCACTCCTGTAATATGACCCCCAGTCTCCTCCTACTCTGTACTGCCCCCAGTCTCCTCCAAATCCAAAAATATTTTATATCCTGAACATTATATACTGCAGAGAGTGACACCGTATATAGTTCTAGATCAGGTAGGGAAGGTATTATTGGTCTCCAAAGTCCCATTGGAGAGGTTTCCTCTCCTTTCCTCTCCCTGCAATAACATTGTCCCCCAAACAGGAGGTGACTGAAGAACTCTTACAGGGACACATAACCATAAAAAGATGACAAATTTGCAGCCTGTGTTAATAAGCTCATGTTATGGTGCCTATTGATACATAACTAGGATGAAATCTGTGTTTAGTGCCCATCCGGTTCATATATCTAATATTTTCCCTTCCAGTAGGTTCACCACCAGGATCCAGCCAGCGTGATGGAGAGATTTCAGTAGTTGGCTGTATACATGTGCCAGTGAAGAACTAGTCCTCTCCCAGAATCCATTGCAGCAGACCTATAAAGAGTTGAAAGGGAAAACAACTGTAGTGCCAGGTATGGAGTACGGCGATAGCAGCACCGAATGCAGCACTACTAGTGTTGAGGAGGACTCCTATTCCGAGACAGACTTTGAAGAAGATCATGGAGATACAACAAGCAAAGGAAAGACCAAGTTTTTGTGCCCTGAGTGTGGGAAGAGCTTCATTTCCAACTCTCTGCTCACCATCCACCAGAGGACTCATACGGGGGAGCGCCCTTATGAGTGTTCAGAGTGCGGCAAACGCTTCACTCAAAAACAGCACCTACAGGTCCATCAGCGCACCCACACTGGGGTGAAGCCGTACCAGTGCGACGAATGCGGGAAAAGATTTGCAACGACGACAAGCCTTTCGACGCACGAGAAGTGCCACACGGGAGAAAGGCCGTTCCAGTGCTCTGAATGCGGCAAAGGTTTCACCATGAAGTACTTGCTCCACAGGCACGAGATGAACCACACAGGTGCCAAGCCCTTCCCTTGTTCCGAATGTGGCAAAAGCTTCCCGACCATGCCCCGACTGCGACACCACCAGTTGACCCACACCGGAGAAAAGCCCTACGAATGTCCAGAGTGCGGGAGACGTTTCTCCACCAACTCGCACCTCTATAGCCACAAGGCCACCCACACCGGAGAAAAGCCCTTTAAATGCTCTGAATGTGGACGAGGGTTTGCCCGCAGTAGCCACCTATGGGGCCACCAAAGGGTCCACACCGGAGAGAGGCCGTTCGCCTGCAGCGAGTGCGATAAGCGGTTCGCTGTAAAAAATGAACTCGTCAAGCACGAAAAAACGCACACGGGCGAAGCAAAGCGCAAGCACTCCAGGAACGACGAGGAAAGCGGCATCTCCGAGAAAGTTCTCGACGGTAAGAGAGCGTTTGAGTGCTCCGAATGCGACAAGCACTTCTTTCACAAGAGTCACCTGAAACAGCACAAGAAGATTCACACCGGCGAGAAAGCCTTCCAGTGCCAAGAATGCGGGAAGCAGTTCACGCAGAAGGCGGCCATGGTCAACCACGTGCAGAGGAAGCACGGCAAGGAGAAGACATTCCAGTGCTCAGAATGCAACAAGGCCTTCTTCCTGAAGGAAGAGCTTAAAAAGCATGAAAAGACTCACACTGGGGAGAAACCTTTCTCCTGCTCCGAGTGCGGCAAAGGATTCAGAGACAAAGCCCGTTTGGTGGTCCATCAACGCAGCCACACCGGCGAAAAGCCCTTTTCCTGCCCTGTATGCGGGAAAGGCTTCAGCGACAACGGAAACCTCATCCGACATCAGAAGATCCACGCGGGTCATAAACCGTTCTCGTGTTCCGAGTGCGGTAAAGCCTTCCTCCGCAACTCTCAGCTTCTCTCCCATCAGAGGTCCCACACGGGCGAGAAACCCTACACGTGCTCAGAGTGCGGCGAAGGCTACAAAGATAGGAGCAGCCTGGCCCAGCACCAGAAAAACCACACCGGGAACAAACCGTTTGCCTGCTCTGAGTGCGGGAAGTGCTTCTCCATCAACTCAGATCTGGCGAGACATAAGATGACCCACAGCGACGAGAGGCCGTTTTCCTGCTCGGAGTGCGGGAAATGTTTTAGAGACAAGAAGAGCCTGGTCTTGCACCATCGGAGCCACACGGGGGAAAAGCCGTACGAGTGCCGGGAGTGCGGGAAATGTTTCAGCTGCAACGGGAACCTTAGAGCCCACGAGCGGATACACACGGGCGAAAAGCCCTACGCTTGCCAGGACTGTGAGCTGTCCTTTACTTCCTGCTCTGGGTTGGTGGCTCATCGGAAAGTTCACCACTCAAGTGCTAAAAACGAATCGTAAGCCATGGGGAGGACTCTTCTTTTTTTTTTATTTATATTTTTATTTTATTCTCAGGTTCTTATTGAACCTTGCCGTTTAAACGTTGTTTTGCTCACTTGTCCTTCTCCGTGTCCTCCATTTCCACTTTAAGCTTTTGATACTTGATTAAGGGCTCGTTTACGCTTGCTTCAAAATGTGGCTCTGTGCAAGCTTTTTAAAGCACTCTGAATGCCAATCAAAGCTGCTGTCTCTAAATAAAATGGTAAGCTTGCAGTCCAGTTTATACTGTTGTGTTTTTTTTTGCTTTGCGTCACTTTACAAATTATACCACGTGTCGCTTTCTTGGTGCTTCAAAGTGTCTCCAAAGCCTCCACCTGTAGGTTTTGAGGGCTTTTATCCAGCGTTAGCCTCGCTTTGTTTTGGAGGTATGAGGTATCCCAGGATGCACTGGGAAACCAACAAGTGAACAGGAAAGACATGACCAGCAGTCACTTCCGGTTCATGTGAATATATTCTGGGAGTGTCTGATGCAGACGTCACATCTGGTGTGGAGCAGCAGAAAGGTGAGCGGGGTCTGGGCTGGAGCAGAGCAACTAATAGACGGCACACGTGATGTGCAACATGGGAATGCTATAACAGAAGGTGAGCGGGGACCGGAGAGAGAGAGGGTTGAGCGGCAGAGGATCAACAGAGCTGGTGGCTGGAACAGGAGAAACCTAGCAGATGTTTAACGTGGTCAGCAGCGTAGGAGCAATATAGCGGGAGGTGAGTGGGGACCAGAGAGATAGAGGAGGCTCAGCAAACCAGAGGATCAGCAGAGCTGGGGGTTACTACTGAGTGGGGGATCAGCAGAGCTGGGGGTTACTACTGAGTGGGGGATCAGCAGAGCTGGAGGTTACTACTGAGTGGGGGATCAGCAAAGCTGGGGGTTACTAATGAGTGGGGGATCAGCAGAGCTGGGGGTTACTACTAAATGGGGGTTCAGAAGGGCTGAGGGTTACTACTGAGTGGGGGATCAGCAGAGCTGGAGGTTACTACTGAGCGGCAAATCAGCAGAGCTGGAGGTTACTACTGAGTGGGGATCAGCAAAGCTGGGGGTTACTAATGAGCGGGGGATCAGCAGAGCTGGGGGTTACTAATGAGTGGGGGATCAGCAGGGCTGAGGGTTACTACTGAGTGGGGGATCAGCAGAGCTGGAGGTTACTACTGAGTGGGGGATCAGCAGAGCAGGGGGTTACTACTGAGTGGGGGATCAGCAGGGCTGAGGGTTACTACTGAGTGGGGGATAAGCAGGGCTGAGGGTACTACTGAGTGGGGGGATCAGCAGATCTGGAGGTTACTACTGAGCGGGGAATCAGCAGAGCTGGAGGTTACTACTGAGTGGGGATCAGCAAAGCTGGGGGTTACTAATGAGCGGGGGATCAACAGAGCTGGGGGTTACTACTGAGTGGGGGATCAGCAGAGCTGGGGGTTACTACTGAGTGGGGGATCAGCAGAGCTGGGGGTTACTACTGAGTGGGGGATCAGCAGAGCAGGGGGTTACTACTGAGTGGGGGATCAGCAGGGCTGAGGGTTACTACTGAGCGGGGGATAAGCAGGGCTGAGGGTACTACTGAGTGGGGGGATCAGCAGATCTGGAGGTTACTACTGAGCGGGGAATCAGCAGAGCTGGAGGTTACTACTGAGTGGGGATCAGCAAAGCTGGGGGTTACTAATGAGCGGGGGATCAACAGAGCTGGGGGTTACTACTGAGTGGGGGATCAGCAGAGCTGGGGGTTACTACTGAGTGGGGGATCAGCAGAGCTGGGGGTTACTACTGAGTAGGGGATCAGCAGAGATGTGGGTTACTACTGAGCGGGGGATCAGCAGGGCTGGGAATACTACTGAGCATGGGATCTGCTGAATGAGGGTACTAATAAGCTGGTGATCTGCTAAACAGGTTTCATTGCTCCGTGAGTGCTCTCCTGGGTATTGGGCACTGCCAATTAAGGGCAGACTCCAAAGAGTAGATTGTGTAAGTGGACTTTAAATGGGTGCTCCCAAGGACATCACTCATTCTGGAACAGAGCTGAATGAAAAAGATCAGGAACCCCTAATCGTCTACTGCATTGGCTCCTGCAGGGCCTATTATGTTCAGAATCATAAATTATTAAAAACAATCTGAACTGACTTACTGAAATTATAGATCCTTTAAAATTTGCATTTACTAGAGCCGATCTCCTGTTGTCCCCCCTGTAGCTACGTATCTCCTCCTCTACTGCTGGCTTTCAGCTGCTACAGGGAGGAACTACAGGGGATCGATTCCAGTAAATGCCCCCCCCCCACCACACTGATCACCCCTCCTGTCCAGGATCCCCTTCCCTCTGCTGCCACGGCCCCCATTGTAAAGATTCCATATTTACCGGCCCCTTCCTTTTTTTGAATGAGCACCAGTAAGTGATTGGTACCAATCACTCACCGCATTTATTTAGAACCGAAGCATAGCTAACTATTTACCATGCTTCAGTTTGTGAGTGAACAGGGAACCTCTGTACAGAGCACTCCCTGTTCTATTATTTGCAGTACAGCTGAGGCTGCAGAGAAAGGATTGGGCATCTATGTTCTCAAACGTGAGACATCGGAGGTCTGTTTAGACCCAAGATATTTCACCAAAGCCCCACCCCCACAGCATTGTGAAAAGAAAGTTGTACAAAAAAATGAAGGGCTCATTCACACGGGTTCTCTGGCTCATATAGTGTGAATTAGCCTGTGTTACTCTATGGGGACATAGCAGCCGGTCCTAAATTAGCCGCTTCAGCCCCAGAAGATTTTACCCCCTTCCTGACCAGAGCATATTTTGCGATTCCGCTATGCGTCGCTTTAAATGACAATTGCGCGGTCGTGCGGCGTTGTACCCAAACAAGATTGACAGCCTTTTTTTCCCACGAATAGAGCTTTCTTCTGGTGGTATTTGATCACCTCTGCAGTTTTTATTTTTTGCGCTATAAACAAAAAAAGAGCGCCAATTTTGAAAAAAAGCGCAGTATTTTTTACTATAATAAATATCCCCCAAAACTTTATAAAAAAAACAAACTTATTCCACAGTTTAGTCCGATATGTATTCTTCTACATATTTATGGTAAAAAAAAATCGCAATAAGCGTATATTGATTGGTTTGGGCAAAAGTTATAGCGTCTACAAAATAGAGGGAGTAGTTTCATGGCATATTTTTTTTTATTAGTAATGGCGGCGATCTGTGATTTTTATCGGGACTGAGACATTATGGCGGACACATCGGACACTTTTGACACTATTTTGGGACCATTGTCATTTATACAGCGATCAGTGCTATAAAAATGCACTGATTACTGTGTAAATGACACTGGCAGGGAAGGGGTTAAACACTAGGGGGCGATCAAGGGGTTAAGTGTGTCCTAGGGAGTGATTCTAACTGTGTGGGGGGGGGGCTACCACTGGCACGACAGCGATCACTGCTCCCGATGACGGAGCGGTGATCTCTGTCATGTCACAAAGCAGAACGGGGAAATGCCTTGTTTTGCATTTTCCCGTTCTGCTGCTCCGTGACACGATCGCCGGGATACTGGCGGACATTGAGTCCGCGGGTGCCGCGGGCACAGTCACGCTGAACGCACACGCCCGCTAGCCCCACCAATTAAAGGGGGCGTACTGGTACGCCCATTTGCCCAGCATTGCCATATCGGCGTGCAGCGGTCGGCAAGTGGTTAACAGGTGCACAGGTGTTGGTGAGTGGCCCCTAATGCACACTGTATTTGGGGTAGTAGAACTTCACCAACATGCCTGTCAAAATAGGACCTGCGGCTGTGTTCATACAGCTGCTGTGTCCCCATAACATAGTCTGCCTGCACACAGCTTCAACCAGTTAAAAAAAAAAAGTTGATTCACACTGTACAGATCACAGCATGTGATGAGCCCCAAAACCTCATCCACACACACAGAGCTTTATAAACTCAATGCAGTTTAATCTTTCAGATTTAGTTGTGTTTCTATTCGCTAATAACCATTTTTTAGTGTAAGTTCTCAGACTATCCTAGCTGGTGCTCTACACAGGACTGAGAACTCCCCCCCGCCCGCCCCTTGGTGGTGACTGCGCCTGAATGGCCAATCGTCGAGCAGCATTAATGTCACATGATAGAAAGAGGAGTCACATGCTCCCCCATACCTGGAAGTACTGGCTGTTTCTCTTTTCTCCCGATGGTGAATGGAAAGGTGGGGAAGAGAAGGTAAGTATACATATGAAATGGGACAAGGATTAATATGAACCTGAGCCTTTTCCTGCAGGAATATCTGGATAAGTACGACACAGCAGACACTCTCTGCTCCCTATCTACAGGCTCTTTTTTTTTTTTTTTTTTATTGCAATGCATCTTAAAATTTTCACTTCGATGCTCAGACATTTTAGCCACTTGCCGGCCGGACGTACAAAGATTGCGGGGCAGCGGCTCTTCTGCGCAAAATCACTTAAGTGATTTTTCTCTTCCAGGTCTGCAGCGGTGACCGGCGCCCGCTGTGATTGGACACATCGGGAGGCAGTCGGCGGGTCCGGTCCACGAGAGAGGCAGTTCACCATTCTGCTAGTAGGGGAGACGAAGATCCTGTGTTTCTGCTCAGCAGGAACACGGATCTCTGTCTTCCCACAGCCAAAGCACCTCCCCCCCCCCACAGTTACAAAGCACGCCCAATAAAGTAGGCATATTCTTTGAACTTATTCCGTGTATCTTGTGTTCATTGAAGTGCCTCACGGTACCGGGGGGGGTCTTCGGTAGTCTGCAGTATTAACCCTTGGCTGGTCTATCATGTACCTGGAGTACCCTTAAAACCCCTTCACCTAGGAGCACATTTAACCCTTTGGTCAACCCCGATGTTAACCCCTTCCTTCCCTGCCAGTGACATGATTACAGTTACAGTGCATTTTTTTAACACTGACCACTGTTGGGGTCACTGGTCCCAAAAAAGTGTCACTTAGTTTCAGATTTATCTGCCGCAATGTCGCAGTCCTGCTAAAAATCGCTGATCACCGCCATTATTAGTAAAAACAATACAAATTACATAAATCTGTCTCATAGTAGACCCACCCTTTGCAGCTATAACAGCTTCAACTCTTCTGGGAAGGCCGTCCACAAGGTTTAGGAGTGTGTCTATGGGAATGTTTGACCATTCTTCCAGAAGCGCATTTGTGAGATCAGGCACTGATGTTGGACGAGAAGGCCTGGCTCGCAGTCTACGCTGTAATTCATCCTAAAGGTGTTCTATCAGGTTGAGGTCAGGACTCTGTGCAGGCCAGTCAAGGTCCTCCACCCCAAACTCGCTCATCCATGTCTTTATGGACCTTGTTTTGTGCACTGGTGCGCAGTCATGTTGGAGCATGAAGCTGCCATCCCCAAACTGTTCCCACAAAGTTGGGAGCATGAAATTATCCAAAATATCTCAGTATGGTGACGCCTGAAGAGATCCCTTCATGGGAACTAAGGGGCCAAGCCCAACCCCTGAAAAACAACCCCACACCATAATCCTCCCTCCACCAAATGATTTGGGTCAGTGCACAAAGCAAGGTCCATAAAGGATGGATGAGCGAGTTTGGGGTGGAGGAAATTGACTGACCTTCACAGAGTCCTGACCCCAGCCAAATGGAACACCTTTGGGATGAATTTGTTGTCACCAGCAAGATGGCAACAAAAACTGTCAGCATTTTCAACCCATCCCCACGTGAAGGCAAAAGGGTTGTAGGGATTAAAATTCAGAAGTGGAACAGCTGTGAAAAAAGCAGTATTGAGAAATTTGGGTCCAGAAGAGGGACAAGCAAAATGGCTTATCATGTCCTGTTGGCCAGTTTGGATGTTATCCTCTCGGCTTTCAGATTTGAAGGTCAAGCTCAGGGCCAAGGGTAAGAGCAATGATGAAGCCTCCAGATGGGGGGCAGAAGGATTTGGGTCCAGAAGAGGGACAGTTGTAGAGGAAAAGAGCGATGGGATATATTCAGGTCCAAAAGGGAGACATAGGGATTCAGGTCTAACGGGGATAGAGGGATTCGGGTCCAAAAGAGGGACAGTTGTGAAGGAAAAGAGGGATGGATAGATTCAGGTCCAAAAGGGGGACAGAGGAATTCGGGTCCAGAAGAGGGACAGTAGTGGAAGAAAAGAGGGACGAATAGATTTGGGTCCAGAAGAGGGACAGTAGTGGAAGAAAAGAGGGACGGATAGATTCGGGTCCAGAAGAGGGACAGTAGTGGAGGAAAAGAGGGACGGATAGATTCGGGTCCAGAAGAGGGACAGTTGTAGGGGAAAGAGGGATAGATAGATTCAGGTCCAAAAGGGGGACAGAGGGATTTAGGTCCAGGAGTGGGATAGTTGTAGAGGAAAAGAGGGATAGGTAAATAGTTTCAGGTCCAAAAGGGGGGCAGAGGGATTTGGGTCCAGAAGAGGGACAGAGATTTGGGTCTAGAAAAGGGACAGTTGTGGAGGAAAAAAGGAAAGGATAGATTTAGGTCCAAAAGGAGGACAGAGGGATTTGGATCCAGAAGAGGGACTGTTGTGAAGGAAAAGAGGGATGGATAGATTCAGGTGCAGAAGAGGGACAGAAGGATTCGGTCCAGAATGTCCAGGGACAGTTGTGAAGGAAAAGAGGGATAAGGGAATTTGGTCTAGAAGAGGTACAGTTGAGGATGAAAGAGGGACAGAGGGATTTAGACCCAGAAGAGAGACAGTTGTGGCTAAATGAAGGGGTTCACATCCAAAAGAGAGCACCTAAAGCCTAGTACACACGATAAGAAAATCTGAAAAAAATACCACTATCGAATCGATCGTACGATAATCTGATCTTTAGTACACAGCTTTTGAGAGATGATCACGACAGTTCATGCCAAATTGACCTAAATGGACAAGGACAAAAAAACATTCTCGTGCAATACCAGAACTAATGATTTCCGCTTATCAGTACAGTATTCATCCGAATAAAATAGAGGGACCAAAAGAGAAAGATTTACTGTCTTGAAACACATCAGGTGTCATCACACGTACATGTTCCAGATTTCATCATTTGTCTAGCACTTTCATTTTTGATTCTATCATTTAGTCGCTATCATACCTGTGTATTTGTTTCTATCTCAATAATGCACTTTTTATACTATTTTCAAAAAATTCAGTATTTAATTATATAAAAAAGGTTCTTGGATGTTTTTTTGCATATAAGTCCCTATACCTAGAGGGTATATTCTATTCATAGAGATGATCAGAGACATTCCAGTCCCCGATCACTTCTATGGTAAGCTGGCGGAACCGCCAGCTTCAGTTCTGGGCTCCCCGGTGGTATGGGAGAGCCCAGAGAGGCACCGGAGACCGTCAGGAAGGGAGGGACCCCCCTCTACCGTCTGTTGAAGCAATCCAGCAGCCAATTAGCAAAGCCGAAAAAAGCAATACCGGGATGACGCCTGTAGCTGGCTTCAAGTGGATCAAGAACACGGGGACATGACCTCACACTGGAAAGTTCAACGATAACCTTAGAAAGTATTTGCCAAAGGAGAAGTTGATGCTTGGTACAGACTTCCAGCAGAGGTAGTGAGTCTGTCAACAGTAAGTGGATTAGGACATAGATTTATACTCAGATAAAATGGTTACTAATAGGACAAAAAAAATGGACTAGATATCTGGCTTCACTTTTCTAAGTATTCACACTAATTAAGAAACACAGAGGAACCGCTTAGCGTTGGCCGAAGTTTGTGAGTTTATGTGTACCAAAAATTCCAGGAGTTGGTACTTCCCCGGGCGTGAAGGAGTTAAGGCTTCCTGGGATAGCCTGTCCTGCAGGCAGTTCCTCCCCCCTCTTCCGGCTCAGGGGTCAGTGTAGCTGTCCTGCGGGTGTCCATCTATTCATTGTCCCTTCCAGGATAGTGCTGAGGACTTGGAGCTGTACTGAGGTGAGCTTCATGATCTCTTGGTGGATACAGATTGGAAGGTGGTTTAACGAGGACTTGGCCTTGGGGTGGCCCCCTGGTCCTTCACTGTCCATTCATTAGGTTAGAGAACCCGTCTGATTGTTCTTCTTCATTGATGAGCCATCAAATCCCTCTACAAACAGAAAGCTTGGGCAGTCGTTAACCATCAACCACTGTTTAGGGTTCACAGGCAGCTTAGGAAGACCCTCACAAGGGCATGAAGGTCCATCCAACTAGACATGTGCAGAACGAAAGAATTTGTTTTGTTTCGATTTGTCAATTACCTAATTTTGTTTAGTTAAATTTGTTTGCGGAATTCATTTAGTTTCGTTTTGTTTAAAAATTTGGCAGCTGCATTCAAATTTTTTCTGGGATTCGATTGCGGCTGCCACATTTTATACGTCTAAGAATTGCAATATGTTTGCATTTCATATTCGTTTCCAAATTCGAATCGAACTTTGTTATTTTGGACAAATTATGTTTCGTTATTTCGGAGGATTGTGTTGCTGTTGTGATTTGGAATTCAGATACATCTGAATATTGAAAAATTTGCCCAAATTTTGATTAGTAATTAAACAAATCACACATGTCTACCTCCAATGTTCTTCCACCACCTACTAAGGAGGGGTGTCACCATGAGGTACATCAGATCCTGGTGAAGGTCCACCCGTCTACCAAAACCATTAGTAACTCTCCACGGGACGATATTTTTTGATCATGTTGCCACTCTGATTTCAATAAGGTGAATTCCTGTTGGAGTTTTGGGGTTGGGGGTTCAATGTAATTACAGCAATTTTTTGGGGCGATTCCTACTGGCCTTTGGTTGTAAAATACTGCACGGCTGGAGGTGACCGACAATCAACAGTTGGATTTATGGATTCATATTTAGCGTCAGGTTAGGGGAGTTCCGAGTTCATCAATTCCAACCCCATCGCCCAATCAAAAAAAAAAGTCAGCATGGTTGATGCTTCTCACGGCATTCTGCCGAAACCTTGAAACGATTAACCACCGATGGAGTCAGAAGTTCACATACAGCTTCATGGTCGGTGAATTGGAAAGTATCAAAGGCATTGGATCAGCATGACAACTGGATGGGAGAGGTCAGCAACTTCGAGCCCGGTACCATCTACATCTGTGATGAGGTCACCGTCCACCTTACAACATGGACCGTATAATCTTTGTGCAATCAACTTTATATTTTACCAAAACGATGACCTACCTAATCTGTCCGATCAATATGTGTCCAATCAGGCAACTACCAAAGTCCTCCAAGTGAGAAGCACTCACCTAGCCCCAAGCAATGGCATGACAGAGGAGGTCTAAGCAAAGCCAGACCTTTCATTAGCATCCCCCTCCCCCGTCACTGCTCTTACTGCTTCCCCCGACAGTGTCAACTATGCGAGGGAGGAGGAGGTCTACAGAAACACTGAGGTGCCCACACACCTTTCGAGTCTGATCCTAGCCATGAAAAATCACCGACTGTGCAAATTTTCCAGTTGCTGACTGGTAACTTTTTAGGAAAAAAATTTGCAACAGTCCGAAAATTTTCAAAGAACTAACCAACTGGATATAATCTGAAAGGATGATTGAAGAAAGCTCTCAAATGATATAGTGGTTGGTAAAGCTAAAGGAGGTTGTACGGAGCTTGTACAATCAGATTGTAACGTGTATGGCTGGCTCTTGGTGGCCGGTTGAATCTCAGACAGGTTTAGCTGTGATATATTGAACTCGGGCACAAGGGATCACGAACGGCAGATACATTGGAAGACATTATTTTCCAGCGCGCTGGCATTTTTCTGACGTTTAGTGCAATCCCAGTCTAAAGCTTACTATACACGTTACAATCTATTGTACAACTTTGGGTTTATGAAACTATTAACACGGGGACTGACCTAAACTATCCAATCAATTTGTGTCCAATCAGGGAGACCTTGCACTGCATGATTGCTGGTAGATCTAAAGAAGATTGTACGGTCAGATTGTAATAGGTGTGGTGAGCTTACTTGCCACTGAAACGTTTGGTTGCCCGGAGGCCGGCCACCCACGTCCCAATCCGATTGTACAAACGCATTTAGATTCACCTGGAGTTTTGTAGTGGGTAGGTCTGCTTAGACTTATAATACATATAAATACAAACATAGATATAATATCTATATTTAATTAATATATTATTAAAATTCTGCTATTATTATAATATTATTATTATGTTATTATATGTAATGTGTGTGTGTGTGTGTGTGTGTATATATATATATATATATATAATTATATATAATTATATATAAATATATAAACATATTATAATATAAAAATTATACAATACATTTTAAACTATAATGTATAATAATATTATAATACCTACTTAGCCTTACTTAATTCAAATTATAATATATTATATTAATATATATATATATATATATATATATATATATATATATATATATATATATATATATATATATATATATATATATATAATATAATATTAAAATTATACTATTATTATGATATCATATATTGTTATTATAATACATATGAAGCTTGCAGGCCCACGTGTTACATAGCTATGTGTAAATGTAAAGCAGATTGTATAAAAACTGTCCAATCAGATTGCTTGATCTGCCGTAAAATTTTTTCAAGTTGCTTCAAATGTTTAAAAAAAAAACACATTGTCGTCATCCGTTCACGTTGTACTGCTTTAATAAATACTATTCGTTGAATTTTTTTCATGTTGTTGAACCCACCATAAATCAACCAACAACAGCAAACGAGGTCAGGCTCCAGAAAAATGGCGCCTGCAGCTGAGACAGGAAATCATCTCTGGTGTTCAAAGGTCACCTGTGCCTGGGGGGGGTCAGCTGACCAAGCCAGCAAGTTTGTGAAGCTCGGCAGAAGGTGTGGTTGAGCGGTGAGGGATCAGCAGAGTTTGCAGTGTGCTTTATAGGACGTTAGAGGTCTGATGGCTCTTTTATTATTATTTTGTTTCTTATTTCCTCCATGGGGGAGTAGGTTTGGTCTCTTTTGCTGCCTTATTTTTGCTGGAAATTATATAAGGGGTTTTTGGTATCTTCGGGACGCCATAGCGCTGGTGGCGATACATTTTTTACATGCTCCGAGCTTTGCTTTGCTGGGATTGAATTGTCTTGACTTGGATGGGCAAGGCGTCAGAAGTGGGGAGCAGGCAGCTTTTTTGTGTATCGTGATCGGATCCCATAAGTTTTTGAATGCAAAACCCCAGGAAAGAAGCCGTTAGTTTGTTTGGTACCGGTAACTTAGTTGTCAATGGTCCTGATCTCCAGAGCAGGAGACATTTGTCCCTGGTGTCCTGAGTTTTATCAAGTATAATCCTGGATTTTTCTGCCGTTTAAAGTAGAGCCGTAACGGGCAGGCAACTGGTTGAGAACTGGCAGTTTACCCTAACCTCATATCTCTTTTCATCTTTCAGGGAACACCGTGAAGTTGAAGAACATTTCCAAGGTGACTCCCTGAAGATGGACAAGGTCCCCGAAATTCCTGTAACTGACAGGCTACTGGACCTCACCCTGGAGATCATCTACCTACTGACCGGAGAGGTGAGGGGGATTCTGGGAGGTCACATGATATCTCTCTTATCTCTATTAATAAAACACAGACCTGACCGGAGAGGTGAGGAGGATTCTGGGAGGTCACATGACATCTCTCTTATCTCTATTAATACAACACAGACCTGACCGGAGAGGTGAGGAGGATTCTGGGAGGTCACATGACATCTCTCTTATCTCTATTAATACAACACAGACCTGACCGGAGAGGTGAGGAGGATTCTGGGAGGTCACATGACATCTCTCTTATCTCTATTAATAAAACACAGACCTGACCGGAGAGGTGAGGAGGATTCTGGGAGGTCACATGACATCTCTCTTATCTCTATTAATACAACACATAACTGACTGGAGAGGTGAGGAGTATTCTGGGAGGTCACATGACATCCCTCATCGCTATTAATAAAACACAGACCTGACCGGAGAGGTGAGGAGGATTCTGGGAGGTCACATGACATCTCTCTTATCTCTATTAATAAAACACAGACCTGACTGGAGAGGTGAGGAGGATTCTGGGAGGTCACATGACATCACTCTTATCTCTAATAATAAAACACAGACCTGACTGGAGAGGTGAGTAGGATTCTGGGAGGTCACATGACATCACTCTTATCTCTAATAATAAAACACAGACCTGACCGGAGAGGTGAGGAGGATTCTGGGAGGTCACATGACATCACTCTTATCTCTATTATTAAAACACAGACCTGACCGGAGAGGTGAGGAGTATTCTGGGAGGTCACATGACATCCCTCATCGCTATTAATAAAACACAGACCTGACCGGAGAGGTGAGGAGGATTCTGGGAGGTCACATGACATCTCTCTTATCTCTATTAATAAAACACAGACCTGACCGGAGAGGTGAGGAGGATTCTGGGAGGTCACATGACATCACTCTTATCTCTATTAATAAAACTAAGACCTGACCGGAGAGCTGAGGAGGATTCTGGGAGGTCATATGACATCACTCTTATCGTGTTATTAATATAATAAAACACAGACCTGGATTCACAGTCTCATCTTGAAATGAATGAGAACCAAGTATCATAATACTGAACATTCATTTTCCTTTGGTACACAGGATTACACAGTTGTGAAGAAGACATCAAGCCATCATAAGAACCCCTGCAGTTGCTCTTATGGGTCCCAAGGATGGAACAGGAGCCGGGACACTGCCAGGAAGCCTCCAACTCACAAGCCAGTACCTGAGAGGAACAAGATGATCCTAGACATCACCAATGAGATCATTGAGTTGCTAACAAAAGAGGTGAGCGGTGATGGGAATTCTGGGACATTATCCAGTAACAGACAAGGGATGTGTCTGGATGGTGACTGTATCATTGTGTGTGTCAGGTACCTATAAGGTGTCAGGATGTCACTGTCTATTTCTCCAAGGAGGAGTGGGAGTATTTAGAAGGCCATTGGGATGTCTACAAGCACATCATGGAGAACCGGCCAGCCCTCACATCACCGGGTAAGAGGAGACTTTCATTTCTTGTAAAGGAGAGAAGAGGATTAAGGGTCCACCTAGATACACACATCCTCTGGTATGTGTGTTTCCTACAGATGGATCCAGTAATGGGAATCCATCCATCCTCTGTATTCCCGGGACTCCACACAGGAACATCATAAGATCCCTCAAAATGATAAAGTGGAGGAATAGGGAGGAATCCTCTGATATAAACACAATGTATTCAGTCAGTGTGTGTGTTTCCTACAGATGGATCCAGTAATGGGAGCTCACCAGAGAGATGTCCCAAACCTCTGATTTCCCAGAAATCCACACAGGAACTTCCCAAGATCCCACAAGACTATTCT
Source organism: Lithobates clamitans (assembly GCA_037952925.1). Lineage (NCBI taxonomy): Eukaryota > Metazoa > Chordata > Amphibia > Anura > Ranidae > Lithobates > Lithobates clamitans. Next base: position 457,351 of record JBBGZY010001711.1, on the reverse strand, counting down.
GTAAGTAAAATCGGTGATCCTCCAATTCTACTCTACACTATATGGCCAAATGTTTGACACCCGACCAGCACACCTACTGTATATGTAACCTACCTTGATTTTGCTAGTCAGTACTTTTCTATTTAATATAAGGCTATAAACCACACATTATTGAAATATTACTATTGTGTGATTCTCAGGATGGCGGCTTGATTGTTGTTAAAGTAGAAGTTGAAGAGGAAGCGGAAGAACCATATATTCGGTGTAAGGAGGAGGAAATTCCTGCTGAGATCGGCACAGGTGAGTTTTAAACACGGAATCCAGAGAAGAGGGTCTGTACCCAGTGGGGAAGTCAGGGGAGACGGCCTGTGCCCAGTGGGGGAGTCAGGGGAGACGGCCTGTGCCCAGTGGGGGAGTCAGGAGAGATGGCCTGTACCAAGTGGGGGAGTCAAGGGAGACGGCCTGTGCCCAGTAGTGGAGTCAGGGGAGACGGCCTGTGCCCAGTGGGGGAGTCAGGGGAGATGGCCTGTGCCCAGTGGGGGAGTCAGGGGAGACGGCCTGTGCCCAGTGGGGGAGTCAGGGGAGAGGGACTGTGCCCAGTGAGGGGGGAGTCAGGGGAGACGGCCTGTGCCCAGTGGGGGAGTCAGGGGAGACGGCCTGTGCCCAGTGGGGGAGTCAGGGGAGAGGGACTGTGCCCAGTGAGGGGGGAGTCAGGGGAGACGGCCTGTGCCCAGTGGGGGAGTCAGGGGAGACGGCCTGTGCCCAGTGGGGGAGTCAGGGGAGAGGGACTGTGCCCAGTGGGGGAGTCAGGGGAGATGGCCTGTGCCCAGTGGGGGAGTCAGAGGAGACGGCCTGTGCCCAGTGGGGGAGTCAGGGGAGACGGCCTGTGCCCAGTGGGGGAGTCAGGGGAGACGGCCTGTGCCCAGTGGGGGAGTCAGGGGAGACGGCCTGTGCCCAGTGGGGGAGTCAGGGGAGAGGGACTGTGCCCAGTGGGGGAGTCAGGGGAGACGGCCTATGCCCAGTGAGGGAGTCAGGGGAGACGGCCTGTGCCCAGTGGGGGAGTCAGGGGAGACGGCCTGTGCCCAGTGGGGGAGTCAGGATCCATCAAACTTTAGTTCTTCGCCTTACAACTCTGGTATGGCTAGCTCAGTGGCAGAACCACCAAGGTCGCACTTGTGACCGGGCCCTGCCATTCTACCACCGTGCGCCGTGCGGCGGGGGCCAACTCGGCAGGAAGGGGGCCTGCTTTACAACACGTGGAAGGGTCCCGCTGTAGGACCGTAAGGCTCGGTTCACACTGCTGCGAACCCACAGTCGTGCGGCTTGTTTGCGATTTCCTTGTGACTTCCTTGCGACTTTCGTGATTTAACATTGCAGTCTGTGGCACTCAAATCGCACCAAAGTCAGAGTTGCATTGATTAACGACACCCATTAAAATGAATGTGTTTTGACTTGTCATGCGTCTTAGTGCCGCATAAGTTGCAGCAGTGTGAACTGGGGCTTATAAAGTTCCCCAGGATCAGTGGAAAAGGCCCTGGGGCTCAGAGGGACGGACCCCGGGACCGATGGAATGGGCCCCAGTGGTCAGGGGGTCCCCTCATGGTTTCTTGCATTGGGGCCCTGAAGGTTCTAGTTACGCCTCTGGGTTAGCTTAACTCTTCTCCAAGAAGAAAAAAAAAGTTGTGCCTTATCAAATTAATGGTGGTCTTCTCATCCAACAGGTGAGGTCTATGCCAACAGAACCTTTAAGAAAGAGGACCATCTTCTAGGATCACATAATCTGGTAGACAATAGATTGATGATGTCAAGCAAAGAGACTGTTGGAACAAAGTCTGAGTACAGCTCCCCAAGTGGAGAGGAGGACTTTGAGTCAGATATGGAAGAAGACACCAAGCCGGTGCGCAATGGAGAGGGCAGGTTCTCTTGCGGGGACTGTGGCAAGCACTTCCGATACAAAGCTCATCTAACTGTCCACCAAAGAATTCATACGGGAGAGCGCCCTTACGAGTGTCCAGAGTGTGGGAAATGTTTCGCCACCAGTTCCCAGCTCACCAGCCACAAGACCTCCCACAGCGAGGAGAAACGCTACGAGTGCTCCGAATGCGGGAAGCGCTTCCGGTGGAAAAGTCTTCTTGTTGTTCATGAGAGGCGCCACAGAGGAGAGAAGCCATTCGAGTGTCGTCAGTGCGGGAAGGCCTTTGCCGGGAAGTCTAATCTCCTCACTCATGAGAGGAGCCACATTGGGGAGAGACCCTTCACCTGTTCCGAGTGTGGGAAGTGCTTTGTGGCGAAACACACGCTGTCACGCCATATGGTCATCCATACGGGCGAAAAGCCTTTCACATGTCCGGAATGCGGCAGGCAGTTTAAGCTTAAGCAAACCCTGTGTAGTCATCTACGCACTCACACAAGGACCCAACCCTCTGAGGGAGCAGACTATAAAAGTCGGAGGGTCAGTCCTTATTGGGGAAGGTCCCTTGAAGAGCCTCAGGTCTGGCCAAAGTACCCATAAAAAAAGAAGAAAAAAAAAGACAAAATTAAAAAAATTAGTGTTTAGAATGCCAGGAATCATTGGCCAATCTGGATCACCCTGGGTGGCTCTTGATAAAACGGCAGTGGAAAACTATTGAAGCACACAAGAGTGTGGGAAGCAGAAGAACATCAGCATCAGTGATCTCAAAACTGTGGCACGGGGGTCAGATGTGGCCCTTTGCTTGAACTTATCTGGCCCTTAGGGAACTATTACATCCACTGACACTAACAATGGGGCACTATTCCTTCCAATTACACCAATGATAGGGCACTATATCTCCCAATTGTGCCAACGATAGGGCACTATTCCTCCCAATTGTGCCATCGGTGGGGCACTATTCCTCCCAATGACACCAATGATGGGGCACTATTCCTCCCAATGACACCGATGATGGGGCACTATTTCTTCCACCGACACCAATGATGATGGGGCACTATTTCTTCCAATGATGGGACACTATTTCTTCCAATGATAGGGCATTGTTCCTTCCAATGACACCAACGATGGAGCACTATTCCTCCCCCTGAAACCAATAATGGAACACTATTTCTTCCACTGACACCAATGATGGGGCACTATTCCTTCCACTGACATCAACGATGGGACACTATTCCTCCCAATGGCACCAATGATAGGACACTATTTCTCCCAGTGCTACCCATAATGGGGTACTATTCCTCCCACTGATACCAAAGATGGGGCATTGTTTACTTGCACTGACATCTGGACATCTTCTGCTCCCACTGACTACAGTCTGGCCCCCCCTAAAGTGTGAAGGACGATAAACTGGCCCTATGTTTAGAAAGTTTGAAGACCCCGATCAACATCAATTGAGAATGTCATTTTGTTCTTCCAAACACGTTTCGTTTGAAAGCTTCACCATGTGTACCGCTATAGACTTCAGAACAAGACTTTTTATGTGTTAAGTGAAGGCAAATGTTTTTAGGATACAATCTTCATGGTCAGGAAACAGAACCTGCAGGGCACAAAAAATACCCATAGTTACCTTGAGATCGACAAACCTTTGGCCTATAACTGTTATCTTTCAAAACACAAGAAAACACCACCTACGAGGAACCTTTTGTGATATCTCCAAAAGAAAATGAACCATTTTAATACTCCAGGTGTGGTAGATGTTTTGATCTCAGGAGAGAAGAATGGAATTCTCTTTGTCCACAGCATGGGAAATGTTAGGGCAAAACATTTTGTGTTGGTCCTCCAGAGAACCCCAAAAAGCCATCTTCTTGGCCTAAAGGCAGCCATGTTTTTTGTAGCCTATCATACTCTCATTCAAAGCCTCACCAGCGCCCACAACAAGGGGAAAAACTTTAACTGAAGCCTTTGGACTCACCAGAAAAGTACATGCCATAGACTTGAGTCTTTGTAGAGTGCTGCAGGGCTTTTATGTGTCTTTCATGTTTGATCAGTCATCGTTAGGAATAGACGTCAAGAGTCTTGGTGATGGACAATGTACTTGGTTTGAAAGATGCCAAGAGTATTGGTGATGGACAGTGTCTTTGGTTTGGAAGATGCCAAGAGCCACAATGATGGACAATGTACTTGGTTTAAAAGATGCCGAGAGCCACAGTGATAGAAAATGTACTTGGTTCAATAGACGCCAAGAGCCACGTTGATGGACAATGTACTTGATTCAAAATATGCCAAGAGCCATGGTGATGACGTCTTTCGAACCAAGTACATTGTCCATCACCGTGGCTCTTGCCTTCTTTCTAGCCAAGCACATTGCCCAAGAGCCACAGTGATGGACAATGTACAGTACTTGGTTCAAAAGATGCCAAGAGCCATAGTGATGACGTCTTTCGAACCAATTACATTGTCCATCACTGTGGCTTCTGGCATCTTTCGAACCAAGTACATTGTCCATCACTATGGCTCTTGGCATCTTTCGAACCAAGTACATTGTCCAACACCCACAGTGATGGACAATGTAATTGGTTCTTTTTCAAAAATAAAATATTTTGTATTTTTTGCTTGGATGTATGGGATTTCGGGTCTATGCTAGTCCTGCTTTTATGCTTCTATTGTTTACCCATGTAGGGCTTAGAAGATTAGGTTGTAGATGTACAGTAACAGTGGAGTAAGTTACTCTGCGAAGAGTAATAGACTTTCACAGAAAGTGATGTGACATTGTCACTAATAATTACCATTATTTTTATCCTCTTTTTTTTTTTTTTTCTTTTTTATGTGGCTTCCTTTTTCTTCCCTTCAACGTCTCAGAATACCATTGGGAGTAACACCTAAACTGTATTATAGTGTTTAAAGTGGAATATCCGCGCTAACCCTATGGTGAACCTGCATATACCTATTTTTGTATATATCTATATTTTAGAAAAATATATAGGTATATAAAATACTGTGACACAAATTGAGGTGTATGTGTTTATAAAAAACACAAAAAGAATGGTGCTGCAAAAATAAAAACCTAAATATCCGGCTCGTGGATAAATGTAAAAAGTACAATTGCGCAACCAAATTATGTTATAAATTAAAAATGTGTAACAATCACATACGAATTGAGATAAACACAGCTGATGCTACAGAATAAATAACAATACCCCCATGTGATTAATACCACAATGTGATTAAAAGTCCAAGACAGATCATAATCCACATTATCCAGATCATATGGGGTAGGGTACTCCGAGTGGTGTAATAAATACTCTCTTCATTTTCAACGGGGACAACCATAAGAACAGCCAAGGAAGTAATTAAAGACCAGATGGCCGCTTACCAGATCTGTAGGATCTCAGGTTATAGAGATCATAAAGGCATATGCAGGAGGGAACCGTTGGCTCATTAGAGTAGTAGACCTTGAAGTGTCTTTGGAGGAGAGGTTTACATATCAAGTGATTAGATGAATACACCGCCCTGAGCCGACGGTTCCCTTCTGCATATGCCTTTATGATCTCTATAACCTGAGATCCTACAGATCTGGTAAGTGGCCATCTGGTCTTTAATTACTTCCTTGGCTGTTCTTATGGTTGTCCCCGTTGAAAAGTGAGGAGGGTATTTATTACACCACTCGGAGTACCCTACCCCATATGAACTATGTGGATTATGATCTGTCTTGGACTTTTAATCAAATTGTGGTATTAATCACATGGGGGTATTGTTATTTATTTTGTAGCATCAGCTGTGTTTATCTCAATTCGTATGTGATTGTTACATATTTATAATTTAAACTGTATTATAACCTTACATCCTGATGCATATAGTGCTAATAGGAGTGGAGGTCACTATTGGCCTGTCAAAGGTAAGCTAATAACTGACGAAAAAACACATTCCCTGTAAAGTGGGGCATAGCCAGCTTGGATTTCCTTAAACCCTATAGTGGCCAGCTTTTCTCAACCTTTTCAACATAGAGGAACCCTTGAAAATACTTTCCGGTCTCAGGTAACCCCTTATAAAAACGACTGTATCTACAATTCATGATACATTAGTGTGATGGTCAGTGGGAAGAATGTTCCATACATTGGTGGCCACTGGGAAGAATGCCCTTTACATTGGTGGCCACTGGGAAGAATGATCCTTTCATTGGTGATCAGTGGGAAGAATGTCCCTTACATTGGTGGCCACTGGGAAGAATGCTCCTTACATTGGGGGTCAGTGGGAAGAATGTCCCTTACATTGGTGATCAGTGAGAAGAATGCTCCTTACATTGGTGATCAGTGAGAAGAATGCTCCTTACATTGGTGATCAGTGGGAAGAATGTCCCTTACATTGGTGGCCACTGGGAAGAATGCTCCTTACATTGGGGGTCAGTGGGAAGAATGTCCCTTACATTGGTGATCAGTGGGAAGAATGCTCCTTACATTGGTGATCAGTGGGATGAATGCCCCTTACATTGGTGATCAATGGGAAGAATGCCCCTTACATTGGTGATCAGTGGGAAGAATACCCCTTACATTGGTGATCAATGGGAAGAATGCTCCTTACATTGGTGATCAGTGGGAAGAATGCGCCTTACATTGGGGGTCAGTGGGATGAATGCCCCTTACATTGGTGATCAGTGGGAAGAATGCGCCTTACATTGGTGATCAGTGGGATGAATGCCCCTTACATTGGTGATCAATGGGAAGAATGCCCCTTACATTGGTGATCAGTGGGAAGAATGCCCCTTACATTGGTGATCAGTGGGAAGAATGTCCCTTACATTGGTGGCCACTGGGAAGAATGCTCCTTACATTGGGGGTCAGTGGGAAGAATGTCCCTTACATTGGTGGCCACTGGGAAGAATGCTCCTTACATTGGGGGTCAGTGGGAAGAATGTTCCTTACATTGGTGATCAGTGAGAAGAATGCTCCTTACATTGGTGATCAATGGGAAGAATGCCCCTTACATTGGTGATCAGTGGGAAGAATGCCCCTTACATTGGTGATCAGTGGGAAGAATGCCCCTTACATTGGTGATCAGTGGGAAGAATATCCTTTACATTGGTGATCAGTGGGAAGAATGTTCCTTACATTGGTGATCAGTGAGAAGAATGTTCCTTACATTGGTGATCAGTGGGAAGAATGCTCCTTACATTAGTGATCGATGGGAAGAATGCCCCTTACATTGGTGATCAGTGGGAAGAATGCTCCTTACATTGGTGATCGATGGGAAGAATGCCCCTTACATTGGTGATCAGTGGGAAGAATGCCCCTTACATTGGTGATCAATGGGAAGAATGCCCCTTACATTGGTGATCAATGGGAAGAATGCCCCTTACATTGGTGATCAATGGCAAGAATGCCCCTTACATTCGTGATCAGTGGGAAGAATGCCCCTTACATTGGTGATCAGTGGGAAGAATGCTCCTTACATTGTAGATCAGTGGGAAGAATGCTCCTTACATTGGTGATCAATGGGAAGAATGCCCCTTACATTGGTGATCAGTGGGAAGAATGCCCCTTACATTGGTGATCAGTGGGAAGAATGCCCCTTACATTGGTGATCAGTGGGAAGAATGCCCCTTACATTGGTGATCAGTGGGAAGAATGTCCCTTACATTGGTGGCCACTGGGAAGAATGCTCCTTACATTGGGGGTCAGTGGGAAGAATGTCCCTTACATTGGTGGCCACTGGGAAGAATGCTCCTTACATTGGGGGTCAGTGGGAAGAATGTTCCTTACATTGGTGATCAGTGAGAAGAATGCTCCTTACATTGGTGATCAATGGGAAGAATGCCCCTTACATTGGTGATCAGTGGGAAGAATGCCCCTTACATTGGTGATCAGTGGGAAGAATGCCCCTTACATTGGTGATCAGTGGGAAGAATATCCTTTACATTGGTGATCAGTGGGAAGAATGTTCCTTACATTGGTGATCAGTGAGAAGAATGTTCCTTACATTGGTGATCAGTGGGAAGAATGCTCCTTACATTGGTGATCGATGGGAAGAATGCCCCTTACATTGGTGATCAGTGGGAAGAATGCTCCTTACATTGGTGATCGATGGGAAGAATGCCCCTTACATTGGTGATCAGTGGGAAGAATGCCCCTTACATTGGTGATCAATGGGAAGAATGCCCCTTACATTGGTGATCAATGGCAAGAATGCCCCTTACATTCGTGATCAGTGGGAAGAATGCCCCTTACATTGGTGATCAGTGGGAAGAATGCTCCTTACATTGGTGATCAGTGGGAAGAATGCTCCTTACATTGGTGATCAATGGGAAGAATGCCCCTTACATTGGTGATCAGTGGGAAGAATGCCCCTTACATTGGTGATCAGTGGGAAGAATGCCCCTTACATTGGTGATCAGTGGGAAGAATGCCCCTTACATTGGTGATCAGTGGGAAGAATGCCCCTTACATTGGTGATCAATGGGAAGAATGCCCCTTACATTGGTGATCAGTGGGAAGAATATCCTTTACATTGGTGATCAGTGGGAAGAATGTTCCTTACATTGGTGATCAGTGAGAAGAATGCTCCTTACATTGGTGATCGATGGGTAGAATGCCCCTTACATTGGTGATCAGTGGGAAGAATGCCCCTTACATTCGTGATCAGTGGGAAGAATGCCCCTTACATTGGTGATCAGTGGGAAGAATGCTCCTTACATTGGTGATCAGTGGGAAGAATGCTCCTTACATTGGTGATCAATGGGAAGAATGCCCCTTACATTGGTGATCAGTGGGAAGAATGCCCCTTACATTGGTGATCAGTGGGAAGAATGCCCCTTACATTGGTGATCAGTGGGAAGAATGCCCCTTACATTGGTGATCAGTGGGAAGAATGTCCCTTACATTGGTGGCCACTGGGAAGAATGCTCCTTACATTGGGGGTCAGTGGGAAGAATGTCCCTTACATTGGTGGCCACTGGGAAGAATGCTCCTTACATTGGGGGTCAGTGGGAAGAATGTTCCTTACATTGGTGATCAATGGGAAGAATGCCCCTTACATTGGTGATCAGTGAGAAGAATGCTCCTTACATTGGTGATCAATGGGAAGAATGCCCCTTACATTGGTGATCAGTGGGAAGAATGCCCCTTACATTGGTGATCAGTGGGAAGAATGCCCCTTACATTGGTGATCAGTGGGAAGAATATCCTTTACATTGGTGATCAGTGGGAAGAATGTTCCTTACATTGGTGATCAGTGAGAAGAATGTTCCTTACATTGGTGATCAGTGGGAAGAATGCTCCTTACATTGGTGATCGATGGGAAGAATGCCCCTTACATTGGTGATCAGTGGGAAGAATGCTCCTTACATTGGTGATCGATGGGAAGAATGCCCCTTACATTGGTGATCAGTGGGAAGAATGCCCCTTACATTGGTGATCAATGGGAAGAATGCCCCTTACATTGGTGATCAATGGCAAGAATGCCCCTTACATTCGTGATCAGTGGGAAGAATGCCCCTTACATTGGTGATCAGTGGGAAGAATGCTCCTTACATTGGTGATCAGTGGGAAGAATGCTCCTTACATTGGTGATCAATGGGAAGAATGCCCCTTACATTGGTGATCAGTGGGAAGAATGCCCCTTACATTGGTGATCAGTGGGAAGAATGCCCCTTACATTGGTGATCAGTGGGAAGAATGCCCCTTACATTGGTGATCAGTGGGAAGAATGCCCCTTACATTGGTGATCAATGGGAAGAATGCCCCTTACATTGGTGATCAGTGGGAAGAATATCCTTTACATTGGTGATCAGTGGGAAGAATGTTCCTTACATTGGTGATCAGTGAGAAGAATGCTCCTTACATTGGTGATCGATGGGTAGAATGCCCCTTACATTGGTGATCAGTGGGAAGAATGCCCCTTACATTGGTGATCAATGGGAAGAATGCCCCTTACATTCGTGATCAGTGGGAAGAATGCCCCTTACATTGGTGATCAGTGGGAAGAATGCTCCTTACATTAGTGATCAGTGGGAAGAATGCTCCTTACATTGGTGATCAATGGGAAGAATGCCCCTTAAATTGGTGATCAATGGGAAGAATGCCCCTTACATTGGTGATCAGTGGGAAGAACGTTCCTTACATTGGTGGTCAAAGGAATTGAGAGAAGGAAGTCTCCCAGTGGGAACACAAAAAGCAATAAATACCCAACAGTGGTTCTAACCCTTCCAAACATAATTTAGTGGGGATCCTAGTTTAATTTGAATTTATTTTACAAGCTTTACTTTGTAGTTTTTCATGGTTTAAATGGTGTGGTCATTATGGTAAAGGGAAACCAAAATGTTGTTTAGACAGCTGAAATTTATACAACATGTTATATAATTTTATAATTATTTGTATAAAAATCTACATTTTACAAATAAACTTTGAATACAGGGTGATTCCACATGTTATGTAGTTTGCAAGGAACAAAGAGCAATCTATTAAGCAAAATTGAATAAAAAGGTACAATTGTGAAAGGGGCAGTGGAGGAATTTGGAGCCAGGAGATTGATAGTTGTGGAGGAAAGGGGAACAGAGGGGTTTTGGTCCTAAAGAGGCACAGTCACGGAGGATAGAGGGATTAGAGGTTTTTTTGGGTTCAGGGGAGGGACAGTTGAGGCAGGAAAGAGGGATGGAGGGATTTGGGTCCAGAAGAAGGGCAATCGTGGAAGGATCGACAGATGGTCCAGAAGAGGGACAGTTCTGCAGCAAAGAGAGATGGAGGAATTCTGGTCTGGATGAGGGACAGTGGTGGAGGAAAAAGGGACAAAGGTATTTGGGTCCAGACGATCGACAACTCTAGGGGGATGGAGAGATTTAGGTCCAGAAGCAGGACCGTTGTGGAGGGACAAAGAGATTTGGCTCCAATAGAAGGACAATATAGAGGAAAGGGAAATAAAATAATTTGGAGACAGAAGATGGACAGTTATGGAGGGATTCAGAGTCCAGAAGAGGAGCAGTTGTGGAAGAAAGAGGGATGAAGGAATTTAGGTACAGAAGTGAGACAGTTGTGAAGAGATGGAGAGATTTGGCTTGAGTAGACGGACAGATGTGGAGTAAAGAGGGATGGAGGGATTTAGGTACAGAAGGAGGACACTTGTGGGGGGATGGTCCAGAAGAGTTCTGAAGCAAAGAGAAATGGAGGAGTTCCGGCCAGGAAGAGGAAGCTTGGCGGGCTGATTCAGCCTTTGGCGTCCTATACGTAAATCATTTAAAGTCAATTGCAACCTTAGAAGTCACCAAGAACCACCTTTAATTTTAGTTTTTAATTGACTCCAAAAAGGTCAAAAGTTTGCCCAAACCTCCAAATTTTTGCTGAAATATAGATTAAATTTTGCTCACCAGCATTTTAGCTATTGGGTGGAGCCTGGTGGGCTGAGTCAGCCTCTGGCTTCTTATACGTATGTCTTGAAAACTTGGAAACAACTCCTTTCCAAAATTTCTTATGTGCATAGTACACAAGTACTCAAGGTGATTGAGGGGCTGTGTTTTGGCACAAGGCGCTGGATAGTAGAAAGGAGCTTTTGTAACCCTCAGGATTCATTTTAAAACCCATTGCACCCTTGAAAGAACTACCATACTAGAACTTCAATTTTTATTGACTCCAAAAAGGTTAAAACTGTCCTCCAAACTTCCAAATTTTTGCTGAAATGAAAATTATTAATTTTTCTCATCGGTAATGTTAAAGAAATATGTTGAATGTTACTCAGAAAAGTATGGAAGTGTTTTTTGGGCCTGAAGAGGTCCTGGTAAAAATCAAATAGAAACCGCTTCATCCGAAAAGTGCCCAAATCCTCATGTTATCAATTAGTGACCTGTGATCCTTCTTTGTTTGTCAAGTTAGGGGGGAGGGAAGGAGTTTCTCACTGCCCAGAGAGTTAATGAAGCTGATATTTGCAGTGTGGATATATGAACTAGTCATAAGGATCACGTAATACTCAAGATTTATTTAAAAAAAAATAACTAATGTACAGCAGATACACTTATTAGGCCTAACTTTTTGACTACCCACCCAATATTGGGTAGGTCCACTGTTGAGCAGCCCACTTTGCCACCAAAACAGCCCTGACCTATCGAGGTGTGGCCTTCACTAGACCTCTGAAGCTATGCTGTGGTATCTGGCACCAAGCCATCAGTAGCAGATCCTTTAAGTCCTGTAAGTTGCGAGATGGGGCCTCCATGAATTGGACTTGTGTTTCCAGCACATCCCACAGATGCACGGTTGGATTGAGATCTGCAGAATCCAGATGCCAAGTCAACACCTCAAACTTTTTGCGTTCCTCAAACCCTTTTTGAACCATTTTTGCACTGTGGCAGGGCGCATTATCCTGATGAAAGAGGCCACTGCATCAGGGAATACCATTTCCATGAAGGGGTGTACTTGGTCAGCAGCAATATTTAGGTGGGTGGTACGTGTCAAAGTAACATCCACACGAACGTCAGGAACCAAGGTTTCCCAGCAGAACATTGTCCAAAGCATCACACTGCCTCAGCAGGCTTACCTTCTTCCCATACTGCATCCTGATGCCATGTCTTTGCCGGGTAAGTGACGCGCACACACACCTGGCCATCCACATGATGTAAAAGAAAACATCATTCACCAGGCCAGGCCACCTTCTTCCATTGTTGCCCTGCGCCCTAGCAACCAACCACCTGCTGGTTAATTTGAAAAGTTACCTCTAGCAGCTCCCACACTCCATCCAGACCTGTCCTGCCTCCCGCTCTTTGCTCTACTGTGAGGACAGCGGCGGAGGTTAGGGGAAAGAACCTACATATTGGCAAATGGGACAGTGACTTGGTCTGGATTCAGGCCACAGTCCACCATTTAGTGATACCTGTACAAGTGTGTACCCAGTTTCACTCTGACATTGTTCAAAAATACTTGAAGTCGGACATGAGGCCTTCTGAGAAATATGTATATGTTTTTAATTGTGTATGCTGTGTCAATGGCAACACATAATAGTATACATCTATATTGGGATTTTCTCAAATTTTACTGCAAAACTTAAAATACACTTGAACGCTCTGACATGAGGAAGCAAAGCCCTGCCTCTAGAACAAGACCAAGATCTGACCAAGATGGACACATCCACACAAAGCAGAAAAAAGCATGGTAAGTAGTGGCGTAGTGTGGGTGGGGCCACAGGGGTAGTTGACCTGGGAGCTAAATTCTTAGGGGGGCAAAATTAGTAAGGGGTGAGGAGAGGGTGAGATCAGTGTGTGTGTACTCCTGCTCCGGTCCTGTCAGTGGCACGCACCCTCCTCTCTCTCTCTCACTCTTAGACTGTGTTGGCAGCTCCAGTCGGGCAGTTTTAGGTCAGACTTGAGGAGAGTGAGTGGCGCGCTCACGCTGAATGTGTGGCAGTGTGCTGCTTAGTGCAGTTGAGGATGGCTCTGGTTCTTCTTCTCCTCTCTCTCTTTACTCCTCCACTGGACCACTGCCAACCAGTATGGCAGGCACTGGAACTCCTCCATCTACCAGTAAGCCTGGGGGGGGGGGTGGATGGGAGGTAATATAAGGTCGGGGTAAACAATAAGGGGGTGGGATGATTAGGGATGCTCAATGAGGGGGCTGGGGGTATAGAGTGGGGGTGTTCACTTAGGAGGGCGTATGGAGTGGATGAGAAAGCGGGGCACACAAGAGGATGCCTGAGCATTGATTCAGCATTACTGCATTCATGGGGCTCCCTGATTGGGCTAAGCCTGATGTTGAATGACAACTTCTGTAAACCCCATCTTTTTCTATACCTAACATCATTCTGAAATGAATATAGGGCTCGGACCTGTGCACTGCATCCTGGGAGAAGGTCTCATGCCCAGCTCCCCAGAGGTACCGTGTATTTCCAAGGGCTCCAACCAAGGGGAGGACTGTTATTACGAAAACCTGGGACTTTGCCAGGAATGCGCAAACTACTCTTTTTAACCACTTGACCTCCGGAAGGTTTACCCCCTTCGTGAGCAGGGCATTTTTGTAATGCTGTACCCAAATAACATTTTTATCATTTTTCCTTGAAAATAGAGCTTTCTTTTGGTGATATTTGATCACCACTGGGTTTTTTATTTTTTTAGTAAGGCCCAAAAATTTCTTCATAAATTTAGGCCAAAATGTATTCTGCTACATGTCTTTGGTAAAAACCAAAGTGCATTTTTGGGGACACACTATTATTGACACTAGTATAGTTTTGATCCTGATCGCTTCTAAACCATGTGCAGGTACGTCGCAGTGCCTGGAGGAGCCGCCTGCTAGCAGGAAATATACTGTTAGTGGTCGGCAAGTGGTTACAGAGTCCGAAGAAAGCAAATCTCAGCTTTTATTTCATGTAAAAATACAACTCCATGTCATTGAGTCAGTGAGAAACACTTATAGAAATTTTGGAATGATTTTTTTTCCATCAACTCCATAACTTACAACCCTACTTCTAGACAGGGTCAGTCCCACTCAACAAACCAATGGAGAGCTACAGATTTCAAGAAAACTTTTAATTTTAGGGTTTGCATTTAAGTCCACAATGGAGGCTCACACAACAAGCCCTTGATATTTTTTTTTAAGAAACTGTACATCAGTAAGTGGGAAAAGTTAAAGTCTTTCCTGGAGAGGCTCATTCACTTTCTAAGTCTATACTTTGACCTTTACCATTTCCCCTGAGTCTCCATGGGTCTTCTGGTGCCTTACCAGGACAGAGCTCTGGCTAAAACACCGTCCACATTTTATACACCGAAAAGGTTTTTCCCCTGTGTGAACCCTCATATGGGTGACCAGGTTGGAGTTTTTGATAAAGCATTTTCCGCATTCGGAACACATGAAGGGTTTTTCCCCGGTGTGAACTCTCTGGTGGATGACAAGGTTGGCGTTCTTTAGGAAACTCTTCCCGCAGTCAGGGCAGCTGAATGGCTTGTAGCCGGAGTGGATCTTCTGATGTGCTGCCAACCGGGAGCTGTTGATAAATCGTTTGCCACATTCAGAGCATGGATAAGGTTTCTCGTTCATGTGGTTCTTCTGGTGGTGGTACAAGTTGGCCCTCTGGATGAAGCTCTTGCCACAATCGGGGCAAACAAAGGGCTTCTCTCCTTTGTGGATTTTCTGGTGTTCCACCATGCTTCCCTTCTGGCTGAAACTTTTGCCACATTCGGCGCACTGGTATGGTTTCTCTCCAGTGTGAATCCTCTGGTGGTTGATGAAGACTGACTTGAAATTGAAGTGCTTCCCGCAGTAGGCACAGATGAATGGCCTCTCTTCCGAGTGCTTAGTCCTTCGTTTTATGATTTCCCTACCTTCCAGAGCAGGGTTTGGCAGTTTTGGTTGACATGTGGCCTTATCGCCTTTGGAGACTGCAATGTTGACATGTTGGCTGCTTGCGGTCGTTCCATAAGACCCATCACTGCTGATCTCATCACCCACTTTATGACCTAGAAAAATTCAAGGATCATATGATTGTTCTAATTTCTGTTTTTGGCCACCTTAAAGCTCTCCAGACATGAATCTAGATCAGTGGTCTCCAAACTGTGGCCCAGGGGCTAGATGCGACTCTTTGCTTGTTTTTATTCGGCCTTCCGGGCACTATTCCCCCCACCATTGGCAACAGTCAAACATACTGTAGTTCCTGCCACTGACAATGGGGCACGATTCCTCCCACTGGCATTAACAATGTGACACGATTCCTCCCACTGACATCGGCTAGGGGGCACTATTGCTTCCACTGACAACGATAGGGCAATATTCCCCCCCACTGAGGCCAATGATGAGGCACATTTCCTTCCATTGATACCAACGATGGGACACTATTACTGACACCAATGTTGGAACACTATTCCTCTCACTGATAACAACGATGGGGTACTATTACTCCCCCTAATACCAATTATGGGGTATTGTTTACTCCCTCTGAAACCAGAACATTTTCTTCTCTTACTGGCCACAGTCTGGCCCCCCTACAGTTCTACAGTTTGAAGGACAGTAAGCTAGCCCTTTGTTTATAAAGTTTGAAGACCCCTCATCTAGATGTTTAATCCAGCTCTGGCAGGTCAATCCACTTGCCTGGATTGTGTCCTAATGTAACAAATAAAACCTCAGCTTAACCAAATGAATCTCTCAGTTTTGAGTAGCCGAAACAGTTGCCCTTAAATCTTTTGTTTCCCCATTATGTTCTGCTCAAAGAGGAGGGGGGAGAAGAACAGATTGTTGTAGTGATTGAACAAGGAGGATCTGGGACTCTTTTCTGGAATTAGTATTTATTCCTCACCTGTGCTGATCTCTGAAGGAACTTCCTCCTCCTTAATCTTCATGTAAAGGTCTTCTTGATCATCAAGGTGTTCGACCACCACAATGTTTAAGTCCTCCATCTAAAGGCCATCAAAGAAGAGCAAGCACAGTAACCATTTTCACTTTCGTTATCTACTTACCTACATTTCATAGACATGGCTTAGTTCTCATACATACATGTGATTTTACCTCATCAGATTCATTCTTGCCCTCGTCCTTTGCTTCATCATTTTGAGGGATCTTATGATGTTCCTGAGTGGAATCCCAGGAATACAGAGAATGAGGACATCTCTGTGATGGATTTCTGTTACCATCTATGGAAAGCACACACACCAGAAGATGTGTGTATTTAGGTGGATCCCCAATACTCTTCTCTCCGATATAACAAATGAAAGTCTCCTCTTACCTGGTGATGTGAGGGGTGGCCGATGCTCCATCATGACGTCCTTGTAGAGATCCTTGTGTCCTTCTATATACTCCCACTCCTCCATGAAGAAATAGACAGTGACATCCTGACACCTTATAGGAACCTGACACACACAATGATACAGTCACCATCCAGACACATCCCTTGTCTGTTACTGGAAAATGTCCCAGAATTCCCGGCACCGCTCACCTCTCTGGTCAGCAGCTCAATGATCTTCTGGGTGACTTCCAGTATCTTCTTTACAATGTTTTCCTTGGGTGTCAGGGTGGGAGGTGACGCGTCTATGATAGGACACTGGTTCTTACTCTGTTCTTTGCACACACAAGCATGATTAATTGGTGTAATACTCCCAGTAGACTTTGCTTCAGATACATAAACCTAAATGAAGACAAAAACTGAAGATGAATAAATAAATACTCAATATCACCGTGACCTCCCAGAATCCTCCTCACCTCACTGGTCAGGTCTGTATTTTAATAATAGAGATAAGAGTGATGTCATGTGACCTCCCAGAATCCTCCTCACCTCTCCGGTCAGGTCTGTGTTTTATTAATAGAGATAAGAGTGATGTCATGTGACCTCCCAGAATCCTCCTCACCTCTCCGGTCAGCAGGTAGATGATCTCCAGGGTGAGCCGTAATATTCTCTCAGTTCCAGGAATTCCCCCATCTGTGTTCATCTTCAGGGAGTTTCCAAAGGTGTGTTAGGTATTTCTTTATCCTGTTTTCTAGACATAAAAAGAAATAAGATATAATGAGGTACATTAAATAAGCATTCCTCAATTCACCACACACTTCCTTCTGGGACTGTCATCCCAGAAGGAAGCCTCTTCTAAAGATGATGCACAAGAAAGCCCACAAACAGTTTGCTGAAGACAGACTAAGGACATGGATTACTGGAACCATGTCCTGTGGTCTGATGAGACCAAGATAAACTTATTTGGTTCAGATGGTGTCAAGCGTGTGTGGTGGCAACCAGGTGAGGAGTACAAAGGTAAGTGTGTCTTGTCTACAGGCAAGCATGGTGGTGGGAGTGTCATGGTCTGGGGCTGCATGAATGCTGCCGGCACTGGGGAGCTACAGTTCATTGAGGGAACCATGAATGTCAACATGTACTGTGACATATTGAAGCAGAGCATGATCCCCTCCCTTCAGAGACTGGGCCGCAGGGCAGTATTCCAACATGATAATGACCCCAAACACACCTCCTAGACCACCACTGCCTTGCTAAAGAAGCTCAGGGTAAAGGTTATGGACTGGCCAAGCATGTCTCCAGACCTAAACCCTATTAAGCATCTGTGGGGCATCCTCAAATGGAAGGTGGAGGAGCGCAAGGTGTCTAACATCCACCAGCTCTGTGATGTCATCATGGAGGAGGGGAAGAGGACTCCGGTGGCAACCAGTGAAGCTCTGGTGATCTCCATGCCCAAGAGGGTTAAGGCAGTGCTAAGAAAATAATGGTGGCCACACAAAATAATGACACTTTGAGCCCAATTTGGACATTTTCACTTAGGGGTGTACTGACTTTTCTTGCCAGTGGTTTAGACATTAATGGCTGTGTGTTGAGTTATTTTGAGGGGACAGCAAATTTACACTGTTATACAAGCTGTACACTCACTACTTTACAGTGTAGCAAAGTGTCATTTCTTCAGTGTTGTCACATGAAAAGATATAATAAAATATTTACAAAAATGTGAGGGGGGCTGTCACACCCTATATATATATATATATATATATATATATATATATATATATATATATATATATATATATATATTAGTATATAATACTTATATATTTTCATATTATTATTATTAGTAGTAGTAGTAGTAATACCAATAAGATTACATGTTTTCCAACTAATTCTTTATATATTTTTTCATTAGTTGTATACTACCCTTATTTCACAAACGAATGATGAATACGGGCACAAGCCTAGCAGTTCCCTACCGTTGTCTCTCACTTATTTAAAAACACATGCCTACATGCCAGCCTGTCCAAACCACAGACAGGAGAAGGGAGGGTGCCCTTTTTTTTCTATAAACAGAGCCAAACAGCAGGAGATCAACTGGCAGGCTATTCACAGCACAGCAGTAAAATGGCTTGGCAGAAGTGTCAAGAACTGCTTTGAGCACCACCTGCTGGCTGCAAGTGGAAAGATGGTAAGGAAACAAAATTGTGACTTTTCAGTGCAGAAAGGCTGGAGTCAGAAATAAATGATTAGAACTATTATTACAACAACTGTAACTTTTATCCCCCGCTCTGCTCCCTAGTAATGTACTGACTATGCTGACGGATCTCCTGTCTGGATTTCGGCGTATTCTATGTTAAGACCGGTGACAGTTACCGTCACCAGTGACTACGGAGAAAATTATCTGGGGGGGGGGCATTAAAATGTTGCTGGATTCCAAAGTAACGCTGATCCGATTTCGGTCACGGTACGGGAACTTAATCTGATCCCCCCAGATAAAAGGAAATGTGGATTTAATGAGACTAACATGCAGTAATTGACCCCCCTGTTATAAAGCCAAGACCCCCCCCATGTCATCCACACTCCATGCTCAGCTGATCCCCCCTCTGCCCTCTCAGCCGTACCTGATGCCATCTCTCCCCAGCATGCTGGCTGCACCAGCTGACTGCCAGGGACATGTGACCGGCCGATAGTCACCAACAGAGGCGTCCTGTCCCCGGCTGCTGGAGCCATTTTTCTGGAGCTCAGCGGAGGGGACATGAGAGGGGCAGACGTTCCATATAGAAGGAGGACACAGGAGGGGGCAGGGATCCAAGAGTGATTCTCTGCACATTATTCATTATGACAATGAATATGACAGAAATTAAACTATAATATTAACGATAATAAAAATAATAAAAATAACAATGATAATAATAATAAAAATAATAATAATAATAATAGCATCAATAACAATGATAATAATAATAACAATGATAATAATAACCATAATAATAATAATGATAATAATAAAAGTAATAGTAACAATAATAATGATAATAATAATAATATTATTAATAACAATAATAATAAAAATAATAATACTGATAATAATAATAATAATAATAACAATGATAATAATTATAATAATAACAATAATAATAATGATAATAATTAACATTAACATTGATGAACTCTCAGTGTCCCGATAGCAGCATTCAGCTAATATGGAACTACAAGTCCCAGTTGTCCCAATAGCAGCATGTAGTCAATGTGGAACTACAAGTCCCAGCAGTCTGAATAGCAGCATGCAGCCAATATGGAACTACAAATCCCAGCAGTCCCAATATCAGCATGCAGCCAATATGGAACTACAAGTCCCAGCAGTCCCAATAGCAGCATGCAGCCAATGTGGAACTACAAGTCCCAGCAGTCCCAATAGGAGCAGCAGCCAGTAGTATGGTCAGCCCAGTCCTGTCTGTCATTCATCAATCATTAGGATCAGTAGATGGATTTGCCCTCTGCCCAGTTCTTCATGTAACATTTGTTTTATAGAGATTGCTGGTTTCATTCTATTATCTAATAATACTGACCGGTGTCTCACCTACATTATTATTATTATTATTATTATTATTATTATTATTATTATTATTATTATTATTATTATTATTATCTTTTATCAGTATTATTTTTTCTAATAGCCTGTAGAGAAACACATTTTATTATAATACTGATAATAATTCAGAAATATGTTGTTTTTTAATATTTTTATTGTTACCTATAAACATGATTATAAAGCACAAGCTGTTATTATTATGATTAGTATTATTATCATTATTGTTGTTGTTGTACCTGTGTTTATTGAGCCTAGTACTAATAATAATAATAATAATAATAACACCACTAAGAATAATAGTTTCTAGGTTTATAATATTTAATAACATTAAGAATGTGAGTTTCTCTGCAGAATCGTAATTATTTAGAAATATAATAATAATTATAATACTACTACTAATAATAATAAAAATAATAATTTCAAGCTTTATATTACTAAAGAAGTTACATTTTACTATAATTATTTAAAAAAATAGTGTGTTTTCTCTGCAGTCTATTAATTATGTAATAATATTAATAATAATAATAGTATTACTAATAATAACAATATTCATCATCATTTCTAGCTATATATATTATTACTAGAACAGTTATTATGTTATAGTTACTTAAGAATGTGAGTTTCTCTGCAAAATCTTAATTATTTTGGAATATAATTAAATACTACTACTAATAATAATAATAATTTCTAGTTTTATATTACTAAAGTTACATTTTATTATAACTATTTTAAAAATGTATAACAAAAAAAGTTTCTCTGCAGTATATAACCTATGTAGAAATATAATAATATTAATTATAATTATATCCTGCCTATCCCTTCCATCGGCTCATCTTATTGAAAGAGCCCTGGGGCCATCATAAAAAAAAAAACACAAAAAAACTGTAAAAAACAAAAAAACAAAAACTAATCTTTACTAGTATCTAAATCGTTGTGACATTGAAGTGCTATACTTCATTTCCTAGTAAAATGAAATTCTAGAATTGTAAATTCAAATCTGCACTACAAGAAAATGGCTGCCCCCCTGTGCAGAGACAATCCTGCACAGGAGTTTCAGGCTCTAGTGTCTGCTCTATTTAGCTGTCTATCTGCTGTTCCCTTGCTCTGCTAATGGAAGGTTTTCTTGCAAGGCTTCTATGTACATGGAGAGTGACTGTAGAATGAGAGTAGAGGAGTGTGACTGCAACTATGGACTTTTAATGGTGGCCCCAGTGCCAGGGCAGTACAGGGGTCCTGTGTGTGTCCACCTACTGGGCTGCTGGAGGTAGCTGGAAACTGGCTGTGCACTGAAGAGGTATTGCATGGCTATTGTTACATGTAATTGCTGTTTCTATGTCATATTATCATCATATGCTAAATAGACCTTCACAATTCATTATACATTTATATAGCACTAACATATACCATGGTGTTGTACAGAGAACACTGAGCCAATCACATCAGTCTCTGTAGCAGAGGAGCTTACACTCTAATGTCCCCTCACACTAACACACTATTATTATTATACATTTATATAGCTCTGACATATACCATGGTGCTGTACAGTGAACACTGAGCTAGTCACATTATCCTCTGCACCAGAGGAGCTTGCACTCGACTGTCCCACCACAGTCACACACTTATTGCTATTATTTTTTTTTAATTATAATACATTTATATAGCACTGACATATACCGCAGTGTTGTACAGAGAACACTGAGCAAGCCACATCAATTTCTGCAACAGAGGAGCTTACACACCAATGTCCTTATTACAGTCATGCAATCACTGTCAATAATTGCCAATTCACTTTTTTCCCACCACACATAAAATACCACTCACATTTTTCCAGTGCATGACTTCTTCAAGAGGTTCGTCAACGATCCCCCTAAAGAAGTCACATGTCCTGGTGACGAAACCTGTAGTAGTCTTATTGGATGACATCATCACGAAACTAGGAAGTGCGGTATATTTACAGCTACCTGGAGCTGAATACTGGCATTGTTTTTACTATCATTGGTTTCACATGTGGGTGCACTGCACGACCTGTCAATAATTTCCTGAGGAAGTCACGTGTCCTGGTGAGGAAACACATAGATCTTGTTGGATGACATTGTCACACAAAACTAGGAAGTGTGGTATCTTTACAGCCAGCCGGAGCTGAATACTGGCATTGTTTTTACTATCGTTGCTTTCACATGTGGGTGCACTGCATGACCTGTCGATGATCCCCCTAAGAAAATCACGTGTCACAGTGACGAAACATGTAGGGGCAAGGCTTATTGGATTACATTGTTATGCGAAACTAGGAAGTGCGGTATCTTTCATGCATTGGCAAAATGTGAGTGGAATTTTATGAGTGGTGTGAATAAAAGTTTTATTAAAAGGTAAGGCGCTATGTGTTTGTTTTTTCTCTTGATTCTGTGATTTTGGAGGAGAAGAGTACTAGTGGCATAATTCGGTGAGGATCGAGGATTCCATTTAAATGGACTTATGCTGTTTTTGACCTTGCATTTCACGTGGATCATATATATCAGGTGAGAGCCCAACCGGTGTTGGTGGAGCACTGAAGGTGAAGGAATCAAAGAGTGAACACAAGAGTTTATGAGCAAAGGAATCAGCATAAAGACTTATGCATTTGGGACATTTTATTGGCATGATATATTGGTTTCATTTACATTTCTTGTGGCACCAATGAGATAGTATTTAAAGTATAGAGCTACATTAATTTACAAATTTGTTTTTATCTCTGCAGAGGTCTCATCATGGTCAGCCCCTCCCACGAGGAACCAAGTCCATTCCTGGTCTCATCACTAAGGATGGAAAAGGACTGGAGTCACATGACGGAAAGGATAATAAACTTCACCTTGGAGATCATCTACCTCCTGACCGGAGAGGTGAGGAGGATTCTGGGAGGTCACATGACATCACTTTTATCTCTATTAATAAAACATAGAGCTGACTGGAGAGGTGAGGAGGATTCTGGGAGGTCACATGACATCACTCTTATCTCTAGTAATAAAACACAAACCTGACCGGAGAGGTGAGGAGGATTCTAGGCGTTTACATGACATCACTCTTATCTCTATTAACAGTGGTGCCCCCCCATCCATGTGCCTGGCCCCTTTCAGGATGCCGGACACATTGACTCCTATGGCAGGGTTTTTTTTCTATAAGTACCTGATTAGAGCTAGAGGCTCTAATAGGCTGCAAAATAGGGTGGGCTTGGGGCGAACCCACCCAATTGTGTGACGATAGCAAATTAATTTTTGCTCTTTTCACACTAACACCAATCAAGAGGCAGGTCAGTGAGACCTGTTTCCCAATTGGCCAAAGCTCCAGGAAGAGGAGGCACGAGCAGAGGACACACACTGGACTGGAGAAAGGAGGAAGGAGACACAGGCAGGAGCACCTGAGGATGATAGCACAGCCCCACGTTAAGTGCCAGACCACCCATGCGTGGGGGGGGGGCGCCGTCAGAGCCATGAGCCTGGGGGGGCTTCTGTTCTGTCAGAGCTGAAAAACCCGCGGGGGGTGTGCCATCAGAGCCACCCGGCCCACGAGCCTGGGGGGCTGCTGGGGGGCTGCTGAGCTGCTGATCTGTATACCCTGAGTGGTATGCTCTGATCTGCGATGAGGCTGAGCTGTATATCCTTAGCAGTATACTCTGATCTGTATACCCTTAGCTGTATACCCTGATCTGTGATGCTGAGCTGTATACCCTGAGCAGTATACCCTGATTTGTATACCCTGATATGTGATGCTGAGCTGTATATCCTGATCTGTAATGCTGAGCTGTATACCCTGAGCTGTATAGCCTGATTTGTGATGCCGAGCTATATACCCTGATCTGTGATGCTGAGCTGTATACCCCGATCTGTGAGGGCGAGCTGTAGACCCTGATCTGCGAGGCTGGGGCTGTATACCCCAATCTGTGATGCTGAGCTGTATACCCTGATCTGTGATGCTGAGCTGTATACCCTGATCTGTGATGCTGAGCTGTATACCTTGAGCAGTATACCCCGATCTGTGATGCTGAGCTGTATACCCTGATCTGTGATGCTGAGCTGTATACCCTATGCTGTATACCCTGATCTGTGATGCTGAGCTGTATACCCTGATCTGCGATGCTGAGATATATACCCTGATCTGTGATGCTGGGGCTGTATATTCTGTCCTGCGATGCTGGGGCTGTATACTCTGTCCTGTGATACTGAGCTGTATACTCCTAACACTATGGGTGAAAGCAAGTGGAATACAGGGGGCGGAGTGGGTGGATTCTATAAGGGGTGGGGCATATGAGAAGTGGGAGGGGTCAAAAAGGAAGAACGGGATCTGGCGCCCCCCATCCTAAAACGTCACCAGCCGCCACTGGAGAGGTGAGGAGTATTCTGGGAGGTCACATGACATCACTCTTATCCTTATTAATAAAACACAGACCTGACTGGAGAGGTGAGGAGGATTCTAGGAGGTCACATGACATTACTCTTATCTCTATTAATAAAACACAGACCTGACCGGAGAGGTGAGGAGTATTCTGGGAGGTTGCATGTTACTGTAGGATACATTTTTTTCTTTTTACTGTATAGGATTATGGACCCGTGAAGAATTCTGGTGATCACATGACACCAAGCAGCCACACCTCTGTGTCAAAGGAATGGTATAAGAGCCAGAGCCCCATCGTGAAGCCCCCACCTCCCTCCCTGACACCTGAGAAAAACCACAAGAAAATTCTAGACGTTATCCAGAAGATGATTGAGCTGCTGACAGGAGAGGTGAGCGGTGCCGGGAATTCTGGGACATTATCCAGTAACAGACAAGGCATGTGTCTGGATGGTGACAGTATCTTTGTGTGTGTCAGGTTCCTATAAGGTGTCAGGATGTCACTGTCTATTTCTCCATGGAGGAGTGGGAGTATTTAGAAGGACACAAGGATCTCTACAAGGACGTCATGCTGGAGAATCAGTCGCCCCTCACATCACCGGGTAAGAGGAGACATTATCATAAAGGAGAGAGCAGTACGGAGGGTCCACCTAGATCCCCCATCATCTGATAAACACATAGAAACAATGTATTCAGTCAGTGTATGTGTTTCCAACAGATGGAACCAGTAACGGGAACCCACCAGAGAGATGTCCCCATTCTTTGTATTCCCGGGATTCCACACAAGAAGATCAGAACATCTCAGAAGACCATCAGGTAAATGACTTATTAGACGCCAAACTGTGTCTAAACTTTGGATTGTAGAGAGGCTCTGTAATGTCTTATACAGCTTTGCCTCAGTAACTGCCAAGTGTGTGCATACTCAACGACATTCTAGGCAAATATAGAGCAGGAAACTAACAATGTGAGATACATAATTGTACTATGTACACACCTTGGATAAAAAATGTTCCTGTTGTGTTTGAACTCAAAGGAATGATCACGATGTTCTTTGTCCTATATAGGAGGAGGAACTGTTTATTATTAAAGTTGAAGATGAAGAAAATCCATATTTGAGGGGTGATGAGCCATGGAAGGAGAAGGAGATCCCTCCAGAGATCAGCACAGGTGAATAAAATTGCTTTAATAACATCTTTCTGCAAAGTCATTCTAACAAGAAAAGATTGGAACGTAGAGTATTTATGTAGCGGTCTCCAATTCCAGGGGCCTGATGGTGACCCCCCAGAGACAGGGAGCACTGACATTCCTCCTCAGGGTGCAGGTTACTAGGCATAGTAGGTTTAATATTGATAAATGTAAAGTTATGCACTTGGGGGCTAAGAATATGCATGCATCATACATACTAGGGGGAGTACAACTGGGGGGATCCATAGTGGAGAAGGATCTGGGGGTTTTGTTAGATCATAAGCTCAATAATAGCATGCAATGCTAAGCAGCGGTTTCCAAAGCGGGCAAAATCCTTTCTTGTATTAGGAAAGGTATGGACTCCAGAGAGAGAGATATCATTTTGCCCCTGCACAAATCATTAGTAAGACCTCATCTGGAAAATGCAGGTCAGTTTTGGGCACCAGTTCTCAAAAAGGATATCGGGGAACTGGAGAAAGTGGCAGAAAAAGGCAACCAAACTGAACTCAGCTATGAGGAAAGATTAGAGGAACTGAATTTATTCTCTCTTGAGAAGAGGAGATTAAGGGGGGATATGATCACTATGTATAAATACATAAGGGGTCCATATAGTGAATTGGTGTTGAGTTATTCACTTTAAGGTCATCACAGAGGACAAGGGGGCACTCTTTTATTGGTTGAACTAGATGGACTTGTGTCTTTTTTCAACCTGACTAACTATGTAACCAATGATGGGGCACAATTTCTTTCACTGACACCAACAATGGGGCACAATTCCCCCCACTGACACCAATGATGGGGCACAATTCCTCCCACTGGAGGTGGGACGTTGGGGCATTATTTATTCCCACTGATGACGGGTCTTTTTCTACTCCCACTGGCCACAGTCTAGCCCCCTAAAGTCTGAGGGACAGTAAACTGGTCAGTTGTTTGGAAATTTTGGAGACTCATGCTATAAAATTTGGGTATGAATTTGTTTTATCATTTCTCTTCCTTTGTTTCTTCTTTGCCCCAGACGGACACAATGGTAGGAATAATATAGAATGTCACCATATTTCAACAGATGGTGAAATAGAAGATAATGACATTGAAGTGTCTCCAGAAGAAAACTCTGTTACTCTTTATCATCATCCAGGATTTCAAAGGGCAGATCTGTCATTGGATCCATCTACACACAGGGGGTGTTTTTCCGATCACTCCCACCCTGGCGCCCATGATGAGACCAATAGAGAGGGTGAAAACTCTCCATGTCCCCAGTGTGGGGGCTGTCAGAGGACTCATGTGGATGAATCTTCTTATCCTTGTTCGACCTGTGGCAAGTCTTTTACCCAGAAGTTGCATCTCGTCGGCCATCGTAAGGCTTGCATCGGCAAGAAGTGCTATTCATGTTCTGAGTGCGGGAAACGATTTGCCAAAAAGTCAACTTTGTTAAGGCATCAGGTCATGCACCTGGAGGAGAAGCCCCACTCGTGCCCAGAATGCGGGAAGTGTTTTGCCAAAAAGTCCAACCTTGTTCGGCACCAGCGAATGCACACAGGGGAAAAGCCTTATTCCTGTCTGGAGTGCGGAAAGTCTTTTACGTGGAAGCCATCTCTTGAGCACCATCTGAGGAAGCACCGGGGCGAGGTTCCTTTTTTTTGCTCCGATTGCGGGAAGTGCTTTGCCCAGAAGTCCTACTTTCTGCAGCACCAGAGGACTCATAAAGGGAAGGAGCCGTACTCTTGCTCCGAATGCGGAGAGCGCTTTGCTAAGAGGTCAACGTTGGTCATACACCAAAGGTCTCACACCAACGAGAAACCTTTCTCCTGCTCAGAATGCGGTAAGTACTTTGTCCAAAAGTCCAGCCTGATGGAACATCTCAAGATGCACTCAGGGGAGAAGTCCTATTCGTGCACCGAATGTGGGAAGACTTTCCAGTGGCGCTCATCCTTGTTCTACCATGAACGCAAGCACAAGGGCCTGAAGCCTGTATCGTGTTCGGAGTGTGGCAAAGGCTTCGCCCAAAAGTCGCATCTCGCCCAGCATCAGAAGATGCACGCTGGGCAGAAGGCTTCCAATTTCCTGAATTCTTACCTCAAAGAAGATCTCCATTGATGACTCCTTGTAGATAAACTGAACATGTAAACCCATTCATATTTCAGAAAACCTAGAGTCCTTTGTGATGAACAATCTTAGTGTGCCTCAAATTGGCTTTCGGGCATGCATGAATTTGAAGTTTAGCAGGCGTGTGTGGCCACTTCTCAGCAGGCCCAAGCTGGGAAGAAAAAAGTTGTCAACTTCCCATAATGGATAATGGGACCCACCATATTACACCATTGGCCGAAGGGCAGAAGTCACATATTCCCTTATACTCGAAGGTACCAGGTAGATTGGCCGAGGAAGAAGGAAAACATCAGTATAGGCAGAGGGGGGCAATTCCCTGAACTTACATAGTTACATAATTAATCTGGTTGAAAAAAAGACATACAGTATCTCACAAAAGTGAGTACACCCCTCACATTTTTGTAAATATTTTATTCTATCTTTTCATGTGACAACACTGAAGAAATGACACTTTGCTACAATGTAAAGTAGTGAGTGTACAGCTTGTATAACAGTGTAAATTTGCTGTCCTCTAAAAATAACGCAACACAAAGCCATTAATGTCTAAACTGCTGGCAACATAAGTGAGTACACCCCTAAGTGAAAATGTCCAAATTGGGCCCAAATTGTCAATATTTTGTGTGGCCATCATTATTTTCCAGCACTGCCTTAACCCTCTTGGGAATGGAGTTCACCAGAGCTTCACAGGTTGCCACTGGAGTCCTCTTCTACTCCTTCATGATGACATCACAGAGCTGGTGGATGTTAGAGACCTTGCGCTCCTCCACCCTCCGTTTGAGGATGCCCCACAGATGCTCAATAGGGTTTAGGTCTGGAGACATGCTTGGCCAGTCCATCACCTTTACCCTCAGCTTTTTTAGACAGTGGTCATCTTGGAGGTGTGTTTGGGGTCATTATCATGTTGAAATACTGCCCTTGTGGCCCAGTCTCTGAAGGGGGGGAATCATTCTCTGCTTTACTATGTCACAGGACATGTTGGCATTCATGGTTCCCTCAATGAACTGTAGCTCCCCAGTGCGGGCAGCACTAATGCAGCCCCAGACCATGACACTCCCGCGCCTATTTTTGACTGTAGGCAAGACACACTTGTCTTTGTACTCCTCACCTGGTTGCCACCACATACACTTGACACCATCTGAACCAAATAAGTTTATCTTGGTCCCATCAGACGACAGGACATGGTTCAAGTAATCCATGTCCTTAGTCTGTCTTCAGAAAACTGTTTGTGGGCTTTCTTGTGCATCATCTTTAGAAGAGGCTTCCTTCTGGAATGACAGCCATGCAGACCAATTTTGATTCAGTGTGCAACGTATGGTCTGAGTACTGACAGGCTGACCCCCCCAACCCTTCAACCTCTGCAGCAATGCTGGCAGCACTCATACGTCTATTTCCCAAAGACAACCTCTGGATATGATGCTGAGCACGTGCACTCAACTTCTTTGGTGGACCATGGCGAGGCCTGTTCTGAGTGGAACCTGTCCTGATAAACCGATGTATGGTCTTGGCCACCGTGCTGCAGCTCAGTTTCAGGGTCTTGGCAATCTTCTTATAGCCTAGGCCATCTTTATGTAGAGCAACAATTTTTTCTTTCAGGTCCTCAGAGAGTTCTTTGCCATGAGGTGCCATGTTGAACTTCCAGTGACCAGTATGAGAGAGTGAGAGCGATAACACCAAATTTAACACACCTGCTCCCCATTCACACCTGAGACCTTGTAACACTAACACTAGTCACATGACACCGGGGAGGGAAAATGGCTAATTGGGCCCAATTTGGACATTTTCACTTAGGGGTGTCAATGGCACGCTTATGCAATGTGACAGGAATCTTTGTTAAAATACAATACAGTACATTAAATACAATAAAATACTGATTTTTGTTACTCTGCATGGGCAGGATGACACATCCCACTATATTTCCGTGTCCTCCCCGAGGAGCACAACTCATGCACATTGGAAAGATGCAGTCAGGTTAACAAAGTATTTTATTTATCTGGTTCAGACTTCCTCAACTATTACAAGCCAAGGAGGAGAAGTGGAAACAGAATCCAGAATTCAAATTTTAACACGTCCTCGTCCAACAAACTCAGTAATCCTTCTCTTGTCAGATGGAGACAGATGTCTGTATATTCATATATCTAATGCCTATGCAGGCACTTAACAGATACCCCTGCAGAAGTTAGTGGGATTGGCAATAAAGATTTAAAGTCTATGGTTGAAAACTGTAGCGGAAAAAACTTTCCAGAAACTGGGATCAGGATTTTACTCAAAGCATTTGAAGGGTGTGGAAGATATCGCTGTTTGAGATAACTGCATTGTGCGTAATGGCAAAGTCCCTGTGCCCCACAGAAACCAGCTAAATGAGTATACACTATATTGCCAAAAGTATTGGGACGCCTGCCTTTACACGCACATGAACTTTAATGGCATCCCAGTCTTAGTCCGTAGGGTTCAATATTGAGTTGGCCCACCCTTTGCAGCTATAACAGCTTCAACTGTTCTGGGAAGGCCGTCCACAAGGTCTAGGAGTGTGTCTATGGGAATGTTTGACCATTCTTCCAGAAGAGCATTTGTGAGGTCAGGCATTGATGTTGAACGAGAAGGCTTGGCTCGCAGTCTGTGCTCGAATTCATCCCAAAGGTGTTCTATTGGGTTGAGGCCAGTCAAGTTCCTCCACCCTAAATGTGCTCATCCACACTATATTGCCAAAAGTATTGGGCCATCCCTCCAAATCATTTGGTGGAGGGGGGGATTGTGGTGTGGGGTTGTTTCTCAGGGGTTGGGCTTGGCCCCTTAGTCCCACAGAAGGGAACTCTTATGCCATGTACACACGAGCGGACTTCTCGTCGGACTGAACTCTGAAGGACTTTTCCACAGAGTTCCAACTAAACGGACTTGCCTACACACGATCACACCAAAGTCCGATCCTTACGAACGCGATGACGTACGACCGGACTAGAAAAGGAAGTTCAATAGCTAGTAGCCAATAGCTGCCCTTGCGTCGTTTTCGGTCCGTCTGACTAGCATACAGACGAGCGGTATTTTCGATAGGAATCAAGTCCGTCGGAAAGATTTGAAACATGTTCTATTTCTAGGTCCGTCTGAATTTTCGACAGTAAGGGTCCGATGAAGGTCCGATGAAGCCCACACAATCGGAATGTCCGCCGGAATCGTTCCGTCAGACCTTTGCTGCTGGAAAGTCCGCTCATGTGTACGCGGCATTAAGGCGTTTTGTCGGAACAGTTTGGGGTTGGCCCCTTCCCGATCCAACATGACGGTGCACCAGTGCACAAAGCAAGGTCCATAAAAAGCATGGATGAATGAGTTTGGGGTGAAGGAACTTGACTGGCCTGCACAGAGTCCTGACCTCAACCCGATAGAACACCTTTGGGGTGAATTAGAGCGGAGACCTTCGCGTCCAACATCAGTGCCTGACCTCACAAAGGCGCTTCTGGAAGAATGGTCAAACATTCCCATAGACACACTCCTAAACCTTGTGGATGGCCTTCCCAGAAGAGTTGAAGCTGTTATAGCTGCAAAGGGAGGGCCAACTCAATATTGAACCCTACGGACTAAGACTGGGATGGCATTAAGATCATGGGTGTGTAAAGGCAGGCGTTCCGATACTTTTGATAATATGGTGTAGGTTAATTTCCTGTTATAGGATGAAATGTTTCTAAAAAAAACGGTCAGGTTGTTCATATGGCAATAAATATTAGTTTTTTTTCTTAAATATTAAAGTTTTTTTTTCTTAAATATTAAAGTTTTTTTTTTTTTTCTTAAATCTGATGTAAATTGCTGTAGGAAAATAAAATATGTTTCCTTTTTCTTTTTGTTGTTCTTCCTTTTTTGTTATATCAGTGTTGAAGGGTGCTGACAGGCCTGCCCAAGACTACTGTAGGTGCCCTGAGCAACTCACCCTCCCTTACATTAGATGCCAAGAGCCCCCCCCCCCCCCCCCCCACCATTGGAAGTCCAGAAACCCTTACATCAAAGTGCTTCCCGTGTTTCTTGTGCTGCTGCCGGGAAGAAGCTGGAGGCGGAGCTGGAAAGCAGAAAGTGCAGGGTCTGAAGGAGGACCAGAGGAGGACTGGAGTCACCTGCCAGAGTCGGTTGAATAAAATAAAATAAGTGCAGCGCTAAAAAGTTAAAAATGTTATCCAAAGTGAAAAAAAGCAACATGTAAAAAATAAAAACATCAGTTTCCTGAGCAAACGTAAAGTGCAAAAATGCGCGATGATAACAAACTGTTGTGCCAATCAAAACGTCTCCTTTTAGAGAAACTGTGGGGGTGTCAAAACTTATGTCAGACATCAGCCGGAAGCTAGCGTCACATACAGAGGACATTCCACCCAAAGTGTAGTCTATTGGTTCTCCACCGTGAAATGAGACAAAGATAAATCATTCGAGAACTTTTTCCATCTTTAAAGTGGGGTTCCACCCAAAAAAACAAAAATACTTGAAAAATCCTAAAAAAAAAAAACCAAAAAAAATTTGGATATTTTTTTTTTTTTACTTACCTCTAAATGCCTGTTGCTAGGGAGTCCCCTGTAGTCTGCCCCTTCCAGTGCCTGGGCTGGTGACATCACTTCCCCCTCGGCACAGGAAGGGCTCCGCTCTGCTCCCTCCCTCCTGTCAATCATCTGGGACCCATTACAGGTCCCAGGTGACTGAGCGGCCAATCACGGCGCGCGTCGCCACTCGCGCATGAGCAGTGGGTGCCAGGCTGTGAAGCCACAGCCCGGCGCCCACAGTTGCAATGCCGGCGCCGCTGAATGGAGGGGGAGACTAGCGGGGCTTCGATCCCCCGCATCGCTGGACCCTGGGACAGGTAAGTGTCCAATTAAAAGTCAGCAGCTGCAGTATTTGTAGCTGCTGACTTTTATTTTATTTTTTTTTACCCGACCCCCTGGGTGGAACTCCTCTTTAATGTGACCTATAAAACTACATCTCAGTTGAACAACAAACTGAAATCTTTTAGGTGGAGGGAAGTAAAACTAAAAAACTAAAATAATATTATGGTTGCATAAGTATGCACACCCTTACATTAATACTTTGTTGAAGCACCTTTTGATTTTATTACAGCACTCAGTCCTTTTGGGTATTAGTCTATCAGCATGGCACATCTTGACTTGGCAATATTTGCCCACTCTTCTTTGCAAAAACACTCCAAATCCATCAGAATGCGAGGGCATCTCCTGTGGCACAGCCCTCTTCACGTCACCCCCACAGATTTTCAATGGGATGCAGGTCTGGGCCATTCCAAAACTTTAATCTTCTTCTGGTGAAGCCATTCCTTTGTTGATTTGGATGTCTGCTTTGGGTCATTGTCATGCTGACAGATGACGTTCCTCTTCATGTTCAGCTTTCTAGCAGAAGCCTAAAGGTTTTGTGCCAACAGTGACTGGTATTTGGAACTGTTCATATATTCCCTCTACCTTGACTAAGGCCCATGTTCCAGCTGAAGAAAAACAGCCCCAAAGCATGATGCTGCCACCACCATGCTTTACGGTGGGTATGGTGTTCTTTTGGTGATGTGCAGTGTTGTTTTTGCACCAAACCTATCTTTTGGAATCATGGACAAAAAGTTCAACCTTGGTTTCATCAGATCATAACACATTTTCCCCACATGCTTTTGGGAGACTTCAGAAGTGTTTTTGCAAAATGTAACCAGGCTTGGATGTTTTTCTTGGTAAGAAAAGGCTTCCATCTTGCCACTCTACCCCATAGCCCAGACATATGAAGAATACGGAAGGATTGTTGTCACATGTACCACACAGCCAGTATTTGCCAGATATTCCTACAGCTCCTTTAATGTTGCTGTAGGCCTCTTGGCAGCCTCCCTGACCAGTTTTCTTCTTGTCTTTTCATCAATTTTGGAGGGACGTGCAGTTCTTGGTAATGTCACTGTTGTGCCATATTTTCTCCACTTGATGATGACGGTCTTCACTGTTCCATGGTATATCTAATGCCTTGGAAATTCTTTTGTACCCTTCTCCTGACTAATACCTTTTAACAATGAGATCCCTTTGATGCTTTGGAAGCTCTCTGCGGACCATGGCTTTTGCTGTAGGATGCGACTAAGAAAATGTCAGGAAAGACCTACTAGAACAGCTGAACTTTATTTGGGATTATTCAGAGGCACTTTAAATGATGACGTGTGTGTATCGACACCTATTTGACATGAGTTTAAATGTGATTTCTTAATTATGAACAGAACTACATCCCTCAGTTATAAGAGGCAACCATATTATTATAGTTTTTTATTTTTACTCCAGGTAGGGTCCTATGCACTGACGTTATTGTCGCCGCGACCTCATGGTAGCGTGGCCTGGGCTGACCTGGCTCTTACCCAGGGCTTTTTTTCTCAGAGGACAGGTGCAGGAACCCCCCCCCCCTTCTGAGTCAACCCTTGTCTCCCCTTCTGCCCACCTTGGAGGACCGTCCCTTGTTTCCACCTCCTATTACCACCCCTTTTAAAAAATACAGAACCGAGTATCATTTTGTGATACTTTGTGATATTTTGTAGAAAGGCAGTAAAATAGATCCCCTTCCGCCAGAAATAGTGGACCCCCCAGCAATGATAAACCCCCTAGCAGCAATAGTCACCCCTCTCCCTACCAACAGCAAATCCTCCTCAGAACAATAGACACCCCCCCCCAACAACAATGGACCCCCTGCGACAAAATATTACCCGAGCAACAATGGACCCCCCCCCCCCAGCAGCAACAGCATATCCCACAGCAGCCAACATCATTAGACCCTCCAGCAGTCAGTATCAATAGATCTCTCCCTTAAAAGTAGATCCCTCCCAGCAACAATTGACCCCTCAGCAATATAAGACCCCTCCTGCAACAATAGATCCCCTCCAGTGGCAATAGATCCCCCAGCAGCCTCTTTCCATTACATACATTCGGTTCTGGAAGTGCTGGAACTGCGTTTCACCACGTTCCTGCTGAAAAAAAGCCCTGCTCTTACCACTCACCCAGGGTTTTGTGAGATGTGCAGCACTCGGAACTCTTCCTTTTTCCTGCTTGAGGCATTCATTTTCCCATAGTCTGGTACATCACTTCACAAAATCCTTTTAAGAATCTTGGGGTTCTCCTACTTGTCAAATTGCCGCTCCACCATATTGATGTCTTGCAAGTAGACCTAGTAATGGACTCCACCAAGAGAGAGAGATGGGGAAGGGGTTCTTGTATTTTTTTGTCGTTCAGTTCTTGAGCCTCTCCGTAGGGTTCAATATTGAGTTGGCCCACCCTTTGCAGCTATAATAGCTTTAACTCTTTTGGGAAGGCTGTCCACAAGGTTTAGGAGTGTGTCTATGGGAATGTTTGACCATTTTCCAGAAGCGCTTTTGTGAGGTCTGGCTCGCGGTCTGCGCTCTAATTCATCTCAAAGGTGTTCTGTCGGGTTGAGGTCAGCACTCTGTGCAGGCCAGCCAAGTTCCTCTACCCCAAACTCGCTCATCTATGTCTTTATGGACCTTGCTTTGTGCACTGGTCCAAATCATTTTGTGGAGGGCGGATTATGATGTGGGGTTGTTCTTCAGGGATTGGGCTTGGCCCCTTAATTCCAGTGAAGGGAACTCTTAAGGCAACAGCATACCAAGACATTTCGGACGATTTCATACTCCCAACTTTGTGGGAACAGTTTGTGGATTGGGCACACCATGCTGGAGGAGAGATTCCATATCCATCGGGCTGATAGAGTTGAAAAAGCTAAGCAAGTCTGGGAAAGCAAGGATGACTAGGTGAGTCCATGGGACTGAAAGAATCTGGAGGTCTCTAAGGTGTGGGGTTGTTTTTCAGGGGTTGGACTTGGCCCCTTAGTTCCAGTGTAGGGAACTCTTATGCCCCGTACACACGGTCGGACTTTGTTCGGA
The DNA here is from genome assembly GCA_037952925.1 of Lithobates clamitans. Taxonomy (NCBI): domain Eukaryota; kingdom Metazoa; phylum Chordata; class Amphibia; order Anura; family Ranidae; genus Lithobates; species Lithobates clamitans. The sequence continues at coordinate 421,666 of JBBGZY010001711.1, read as the reverse complement.
CATTCTGAGAACAAAACCCTAGGATTTTTTCCGACGGATGTTAGCTCAAACTTGTCTTGCATACACATGGTCACACAAAGTTGTTGGAAAATCCGATCATTCTGAACGCGGTGACGTAAAACACGTACGTCGGGACTATAAACAGGGCAGTGGCCAATAGCTTTCATCGCTTTATTTATTCTGAGCATGCGTGGCACTTTGTCCGTCGGATTTGTGTACACACGATCGGAATTTCCGACAACGGATTTTGTTGTAGGAAAATTTCATATCCTGCTCTCAAACTTTGTGTGGCGGAAAATCCGATGGAAAATGTCCGATGGAGCCTACACACGGTCGGAATTTCCGACAACACGCTCCGATCGGACATTTTTCATCGGAAAATCCGACCGTGTGTACGGGGCATTAGAGTGTCTGCATACCAAGACATTTTGCACGATTTCATGCTCCCAACTTTGTGGGAACAGTTTGGGGATGGCCCCTTCCTGTTCCAACATGACTGCGCACCAGTGCACAAAGCAAGGTCCATAAAGACATGGATGAGCGAGTTTGGGGTGGAGGAACTTCACTGGCCTGCACAGAGTTCTGACCTAAACCCGATAGAACACCTTTGGGATGAATTAGAGTGTAGACTGCGAGCCAGGCCTTCTCATCCAACATCAGTGCCTGACCTCACAAAGGCGCTTCTGGAAGAATGGTCAAACTTTGCCATAGACACACTCCTAAACCTTGTGGACAGCCTTCCCAGAAGAGTTGAAGCTGTTATAGCTGGAAAGGGTGGACCAACTCTATATTGAACCCTACGGACTAAGACTGGATGCCATTTAAATTAATGTGCGTGTAAAGGCAGGTGTCCCAATACTTTTGGTAATATAGTGTGTATATTTGTATGATGATTAAAAACACTTTATTGATTTTATTTATTTTTACTCTGTATTCTTGTTGAACATGTGTGACCAGCAGGACTAGAAGCTCCTCCTGCTTATGTTTCCCTACAGACAGGCTGGGGTAGAGCTGGGTCATGTGACAGGTGGCTATCGATTAGGACAAAGGTACTTAGATTTTTTTTTATTATAATAATTACAGTGCCATCATCCACATACCGAAATAGAAGAGACAATGTAAATGAAACAGTGTGTGTTTAGTATCACTTTAAGTTCTAACAAGCAGACCGCTCATACTTTCTGTTCCATAGAAGATGGTAAGCCTCACTAAGCAGGACCCTCGTACCACCTGTCATCCTCATATCTTCTACTCCCTCTAAAACTGTAATCTTGAAAAAGTAGAGCCTTCAAACCTCGATCAAACCAGTAATGCATCCTTGTGGATTTTGACATCCTTTATGCATCCTTCCAGGAAAAACCTTTGCTGCACCCTGAACATGAATATGACTTTCCCCCTTCATGGCTCTTCTGGTGGTCGACAAGAGAAGCCTGCCACAAGAAACTTATTCCGCACTCCAAACATGAATAATGCTTGTCGTTCTTGTGAAGCCTCTGATGGGTGATGAGGTGGGACTTCTGGGTAAAGCATTTCCCACAGTTCGAACACACATATGGCTTCACCCCCCGTGTGAATTCTTCGGTGTATGACCAGTGTTGACTTTGTCGCAAAGCATTTTCCACACTCCGAACATGAGATCAGGCTCTGGCCATTGTGCAGTCTCTGGTGTCCAACCAAGAAGGACCTTTCTGCAAACCACTGCCCGCAGTCTGGACACGAATATGGCCTCTCATCTCTATGGGTTTTCTCATGTACCACAAGGTTGGACTTGGACGAAAAAAACTTTCCACACTCCGAACAGGAATAAGGCTTTTCTCCTGTGTGAATTCTCTGGTGCTGCTCCAGGTGCGACTTCTGATTCAATCGTTTGCTGCATTCAGCGCATGAAAATGGCTTCTCGTTCAGGTGAATCTTCCCATGGGTGACCAGGTTGGACCTTGACGTGAAAGACTTCCCACACTCGGGACATGAAAAAGGCTTCTCGCCGGTGTGAGTCCTAAGGTGGCCAACCAGTGTTGATTTAGTGGTAAAGGATTTGCCACACTTGGAACAGGAATACGGCTTGTCCTGTGCGTGCATTCCCTGATGCCGGACTAGGGAAGACCTCTGTGAGAAGCATTTCCCGCAATCTGAGCAGCAAAACGGCTTCTCTCCAGAGTGAGTCCTTCGGTGTTTATCAAAATGGATCTTCTGGGTGAAGCACCTGCCGCATTCTCCACATGAATAGGGCTTCTCCCCTGTGTGAATGCGTTGATGGTGGACAAGCTGAGCCTCACGGGTGAACCATTTCCCACACTCAGCGCAATATGCTGGCTTCCTTCGTTTCTGCTTGACCTAATAAGACAAATGTTTTCTCTGTAAGAAATTTCTTTATTTTTATTTTTTAAACCAAAACTCCACTCCTCATGATAAAACTTCACACTTTCCTGATAAGATGGATGTACTCAGGGCCACCAATAAGAGAATAGAGCCAGCGCTTCCGTACTGGCCTCATCAATTTATCTGGGGGCCTTTAGTATTTCTTGCACTAAGCAGAGGAATTCTCTCTGTAGCAGCTTCTGACAACAACAATAAAATTCCAACTTCTTCTGTATCAATCCGCCAATTCAGGCCAGAACATTGTCAGGGAGAAATTACTCCACCTGCTCCCCAAAAAACAATAAATAGTCCCCCCTCTGTCCCTTGCATTTGCAAGTGAGCATGGGTGGATGGGAGTGCTTTAATTTTTATTTTTTTAATATATTTTTTTTTTTTTTACATTTTTTCTTTAAATTGCTTTTTTATTTGTGCTTTCATTTTTTTTTACATTTAATATTTATTTTATCTAAAAAAAATGTTTACACTTTTTCTTTAAATTGCTTTTTTTTTCATGCTTTCATTTTTTTAAATGTTATCATTTATTTTATTTACATTAGTTTTTACACTTTTTCTTTAAATTGCTTTTTTTATTCATGCTTTTATTTTTTTAAATTTTATTATTTATTTTATTTACATTTATTTTTTACACTTTTTTTTTACACTATGGCCCGGTCGGTCAGTGGTTACGTTTTTTTTTTTTTTATTATTTTTTTAACATTTATTTATTTTTACTTTTTTTAAATATCACTTTTTTCTTTAAATTGCTTTTTTATTTGTGCTTTCATTTTTTTATTTTACCATTTATTTTATTTACATTTTTTTTAATTCTATTATTAATTTCAATTTAATTTTTTATACTTTTTCTTTTAAATTGCTTTTTTATTTGTGCTTTCATTTTTTTTTATTTTATCATTTATTTTATTCACTTTTTTATTTTTTATTTTAATTTTTTTTTAATTTTATACTTTTTCTTTAAAGTGCTTTCATTATTTTATTTTATCATTTATTTTTTTTTACATTTTATTTATTCTATAATTTATTTAATTTTATTTTTTTTTTAATTTTTTTCTTAAAATGTTTTTGTAATTTAAATGTATTGCTATCCCAAGCGATCTCCAATGCAGCCAATCAAGGCGATTTGTTCTGATCAGCGGCCTTCCTGGCCGGTTGCGACCAGGTAAACAAAGAACGGAAACCAGAAGTTAGGAAATCCTTTCAGCTTCACTCGCAACAGAAGATGGGGAGGAACGGGTGTTCCTTCTTCTTCACTGTGCTCAGCCAACCCAACCACTTGCAGTGGTCCCGGGCTCGGCAGTGAGGCGAGAGAACCCGGGAACAGCGGCGGCACCCATAATCATGGTATAACCGATTGATCCTGAGGCCGTGAAATGTTCATATTAGTGCTGTGGGCCGGTACAGCTTCTTTTTTTCTTGGTGCCAAAAAAAAAAAAAAAAATGAGCCGAATTCTGTTAGCATGTCCCATGTGTACATTTAGTTATAAAGAATGTTTTTTATATTCATGACTTAAATATCTTCACCTTTATTACATACCGGTTGCAAATTTTGGGGAATAGGGTTGTCTTCTGAAGAATCAATTGTGATGTCATTGTCTTCCATTTCATCACACGGAGACATAACAGAACAATTTTCCTCGTTGTTGCAATGTTTACCTTGAGAAAAAAAATGGTGGGAAATAGGAATATTTAAAGCTGAAGGTGAATCTATTTGTATTTGCCTTGCCCAGGACACGGGTGTGAAGGCTGGGGGGGGGATGTGAAGGGGGCAGAGGAGGACACTGATGTGAGGGGTGAAGGGGGCAGAGGAGGACACTGATGTGGAGGGTGAAAGGGGGCAGAGGAGAACACTGATGTGAGGGGTGAAGGGGGCAGAGGAGGACACTGATGTGAGGGGTGAAGGGGGCAGAGGAGGACACTGATGTGAGGAGTGAAGGGGGGCAGAGGAGAACACTGATGTGAGGGGTGAAGGGGGCAGAGGAGGACACTGATGTGAGGGGTGAAGGGGGCAGAGGAGGACACTGATGTGAGAGGTGAAGGGGGCAGATGAGGACACTGATGTGAGGGGTGAAGGGGGCAGAGGAGGACACTGATGTGAGGGGTGAAGGGGGGCAGAGGAGGACACTGATGTGGAGGGTGAAGGGGGGCAGAGGAGGACACCGATGTGAGGGGTGAAAGGGGGGAGAGGAGGACACTGATGTGGGGGTGTTAACGGGGGAAGAAGAGGACACTGATGGGAGGGTGAAGAGGGGGCTGAGGAGGACACAGATGTGGGGAGGGTGAAGGGGGGCAGAGGAGGACACAGATGTGGGGAGGGTGAAGGGGGGCAGAGGTGGACACAGATGTGGGGGTGAAGGGGGGCAGAGGAGGATACTGATCTGGGGGGTTGAAGGTGGACAGAGGACATGGATGTGGGGGTGAAGGGGCAGAGGACACTGATGTGTAGGAGTGAAGGGGGGCAGAGGAGGACACAGACATAGGGGGGTGAATGGGGCAAAGGAAGACACTGATGGGGGAAGGTGATCAGAGGACATGGATGGGGGGGTGAAGGGGGGCAGAGGAGGACACAGACAGTCACAGAGTTCAGTCTGGACCTCAAAGAGTGCACATCTCTCCGGTGGATCGTCGAAGAGCCTAACCACAACCAAGTCTACATTTTATTTCATTCGAAGTGGAGAATCTGAGACTTTTAGGGCAGACGATTCACCTGCACCAATCTCTGGAGGCATCTCCTCCTCCTTACACAGCTCGTCACCTTTTATTTCTGTCTCTGCTCCTTCCTTCACTTCAATTTTAATATCAATAAGATTTCCACCCTGAACAATGCAAAAGAAAAAGAAATATAGTATTTAGTTAACCGCTTCAGCTTCAGAAGGTTTTACCCCCTTCATCACCAGGCCATTTTTTGCTATTCGGAACTGCGGTACTTTAACTGGCAATTGCGCGGTCATACAACACTGTACCTAAATTAAATTTATATCATTTTTTTTACACAAATTTTTTTTTTTAGAGGTTTAACATCTTGGGGTGATAAAGGGGTTAAGTGTGTTCCCAACAAGTGTAATGTGAGTAATATGTGCTTCTTTTTACTAAAAATCTCTTTGTTCCTTCTAACTGCTTTGTAGGGAGAAGAAGCAAAGAGATTGTTTCCTTTGTCAACAGAAGGCTCTGGGCTGTGATTGGATACAGCCGATCAGTAGGTCCCAGCCATGAATCACAGAAGGAGTCGGTGGTGTAACGGAATCCCTTCCCACGCTGGGCTCCACAAGCCCCCGGGGGGCCTTGGCCTGTATCCAGGAAAAGACCAGTTACAGGCAGGTATGTCGCTGTGCCTGTAGAAGCCACCCATCCGCAGTACAATGTGGGTGGGAGGTCCTGAAGAGGCTAAACGGGATTAAACATAAAGACTGAATTCCTTGATGGAACCACACTTTTAGCTGGTCTATGCTATGCTACGACTCTTGTTGCATGACAAATGAGATGAGGAGAGTGAGGGGAACCCAAGATTTCATCTTTATTTTTCAATCTCTTTATAATCAGATGTTGGTACAGTGTGATATTATCTCAGTACATCATTCTGGTATCGTAGCATTACATTTAGAACCTCGCTATGGTAAATTTGGCAAATATGGCACCACTTTATCTTTGGCCACATGAGAAAGCATAAGGACGTCATGGTAATATCTTGCCATATTCAATTTCTGGCCCTACATAATGATTCTGTATGAACCAGCAGTGCATAGTCAACATATTATATTCTCAATTTCCTCTACCTGGTTTTTCTGAGGGATCTCCTGATCTTCTAGTGTGGAATACAGAGGATGAGGATATCTCTCTGTTGGGTTCCCATTACTGGATCCATCTGTAGGAAACACACACACTGACTGAATACATTGTTTCTATGTGTTTATCAGATGATGGGGGATCTAGGTGGACCCTCCATACTGCTCTCTCCTTTACAATAAAGTCTCCTCTTACCCGGTGATGTGAGGGGTGGCTGATTCTCCATCATGACATCCTTGTAGAGATCTTTGTGTTCTTCTAAATTACTAGATCTCTCCGTAGGCAACACACAGACAGTCACATTACTGTAGTAATAGTTACCTAGCTGTCGTAAATTGAAATTTAAAAGGACAATGAGGGAGGTACTGACAGAGGAGGGGGGAGAAGAAGAGATTTTGGGACTCTTCTCTGGATTTAGTGTTTTTTCCTCACCCATGCTGATCTCTGGAAGGGTTTCCTTCTCCTTACACGACTCATCACCCATCATAGATGGCTCATCTGCTTCTTCCTTTACTTCAACTTTAACAAAAATCAGTCCATCACTCTAAAAAAGGCACGTAGAATAACTTATTCTATAAATCTGGTATTGGATCATCTGATTTAAAAATGGAGGATATAACACAAGTAAATTGGTTTTCCAGTTCCCAACACCTTCCCTTCAACTTGTAGAGCAGATCCTTGAGCTCATTTACCTGAATGTCCTGTATACACTGATCTTCCTGTGTGGAATCCCGGGAATACAGAGGACGGGAACATCTCTCTGGTGGGTTCCCATTACTGGATCCATCTGAAGGAAACACACACACTGACTGATGTGTCTATGTATTTATATCAGGAGATCTATCTAGGTGGGTTCTCAATACTCTTCCATCCTTTACAAAAAATGGAAGTCTTATCTTACCTGGTGATGTGAGGGGCCTGTTTTTCATGATGTCCAAGAAGTTCTTAGGTGAACAAAAAAAGATGGTGGTCTGTAAAAAGTGAGATTCAAATAATAATGAAAAGAAGTTAGGATGTTGTATTTTCTATTCTCCACCCGAAGATGGAATCTAGTTCTGAAGCCATCTACATGTTTGCATGTGAAGCTTATGGGAAAAGAAGAATGATCAAGACTTCTTCTTTCCGCCTGGCCACAGACACAGATTCTTAGTGGTCCATTCACAACACATGCCAGATAGTTGTACTGTATGTCATTTTTTACCCTTGTTTTAGGAAAGTTTACCCTTGGAAGGACCAGACCACCACAAGCTTTAAACACCTTTTTAAATGAATTAGGAATGAAAAAAACGGACTCAATTTCCCCATCCACACATTCAATGTGGATGAGGGAAACACTTCTGCTAAGCCTTTGTATTCTTGTGGTGGGGAGACTCCTCCATTGTCAGAATGCACTGATCAGTGATGCTGGCTATAGCTGGTGGCGCTGATTGAGCAGCGTTTACCCAGCAGGCTGGCTGTACAGAAGTCGATCGGTAGATCAACCACTGTCCCCATACATGGATTGAAATGTGTATAGTCCCTGCTGAATAGGCCAAATTTTGATCCATGTATGGCCGGCGTAACTGTCTACTGCAATTCAAACAATGAGTACAACAAGATGTAGGAGAAGACATAGAATGACCCTTATGTCTCAATAGGAGGGTGCACTATGTGTTTCCCAATCTATAATCAGTATACCATCTGCCTTCTGGTCACACGGTGCCATGTCAGGTGCCCTGTCTATATACAGCGTGCCATGTCTGGTGCCCTGTCTATGTACTGTGTGCCATGTCTGGTGCCCCGTGTATGTACTCTGTGCCATGTCTATATACTGTGTGCCATGTCTGGTGCCCTGTCTATATACTGTGTGCCATGTCTGGTGCCCTGTCTATGTACTGTGTGCCATGTCTGGTGCCCTGTCTATATACACTGTGTGCCATGTCTGGTGCCCTCTCTATATACTGTGTGCCATGTCTGGCACCCAGTCTATATACACTGTGTGCCGTGTCTGGTGCCCTGTTTATGTACTGTGTGCCATGTATGGTGCCCTGTGTATGTACTGTGTGCCATGTCTGGTGCCCTGTGTATGTACTTTGTGCCATGTCTGGTGCCCTGTCTATATACTATGTGCCATGTCTGGTGCTCTGTCTATATACACTGTGTGCCATGTCTGGTGCCCTCTCTATATACTGTGAGCCATGTCTGGCACCCTGTTTATATACACTATGTGCCGTGTCTGGTGCCCTGTCTATGTACTATGTACTGTGTGCCATGTCTGGTGCCCTGTCTATATACACTGTGTGCCATGTCTGGTGCCCTGTCTATATATACTGTGCGCCATTTCTGGTGCCCTGTCTATATACTGTGTGCCATGTCTGGTGCCCTGTCTATGTACACTGTGTGCCATGTCTGGTGCCCTCTCTATATACTGTGTGCCATTTCTGGTGCCCTGTCTATGTACTGTGTGCAATGTCTGCTGCACTGTCTATATACACTGTGTGCCATGTTTGGTGCCCTGTATATGTACTGTGTGCCATGTCTGGTGCCCTGTCTATGTACTGTGTGCCATGTTTGGTGCCCTGTCTATATACACTGTGTGCCATGTCTGGTGCCCTCTCTATATACTGTGTGCCATGTCTGGCACCCAGTCTATATACACTGTGTGCCATGTCTGGTGCCCTGTGTATTTACTGTGTGCCATGTCTGGTGCCCTGTGTATGTACTGTGTGCCATGTCTAGTGCGCTGTCTATATACACTGTGTGCCATGTCTGGTGCCCTCTCTATATACTGTGTGCAATGTCTGGTGCCCTCTCTATATACTGTGTGCCATGTCTGGTGCCCTGTTTATATACACTGTGTGCCGTGTCTGGTGCCCTGTCTATGTACTGTGTGCCATGTCTGGTGCCCTGTGTATGTACTGTGTGCCATGTCTGGGGCCATGTCTATATACGGTGTGCCATGTCTGGTGCCCTGTCTATGTACACTGTGTGCCATGTCTGGTGCCCTGTCTATATACACTGCGTGCCATGTCTGGTGCACTGTCTATTTACACTGTGTGCCATGTTTCTATATATAAAATGTGCCCTGTCTATACATCCCCCTGTACATAATGCAGTGTTTAGGAGTGCAAACTATTCATTTATGAAAAGTAGTGCAGTAGTTGCCCCTAGCCTAGCAACCAGTCACCTTTTTTTGTGTAATTTGCAAGACAAAATCTGGTTGGTTACAGAATAATAAGACATTATTACCTTGTCCTCATTGTACAGACATTCTGCAGCTTCACACAGAATCCTGCCACTGCTAGACCACCTCCCTAACTCTCAACTTGTCTACAACAAAATGGCTGCTACTGAGGACAAACCCTTCACCACCTAACCCAATTTATATATATATATATATATATATATATATATATATACTAAATCAGATTTGTATCACATTATTATGATAGTCGGTCATAGATAAATGACGCCACTCAAGTGCCAGTCTTCATTTCAGTGTTCTGAGTAATATTTGGTCTACCATAAAATCCTCATTGCTTTTGAACCACTTTAATAAATTAGTTACTATTAATATTAATGAAATAATATAATCATAACCATGTAATAGCTTTATTTTCACTGAATAGAAATAATAATAATTGTGTTATAATTTATTATATATTTTTATATGTATTTAATATTATCCTCCTTATCCTTGAATAAATTGGTGATTGAGTTATTTTCATTATGAAATACTATTACTACTATGTGATATTTTACAACTTGTCTTTAAATATGAATAATAATTGAGTTATTAGGATATATTACTATCACCTTGTAATATTATCCTTCTTGTCTTTGAATTATTTTTATAATACTGCTAATATTATTATTAATAATAATAATAATAATAATAATAATAATAATAATAATGTAATTACTTAATTTATTATCATCATTTAATATTTTTCTCCTTGTCTTTGAATAATAATATTTGTGTTATTTTATATCAAGAGTCAGTAGATGACACAGGGGCCAAATGAGCACTTGGAGTCATTCGGTACATTGAGGTGACTGGAGGACTTGTGGACTTGAGGTGCACTTGGTGTCACTGGAATAACTAGATGATGGGGACTGGAGGAGCACTTTGTGTCACTGGGTGCACTGAGGTCATTAGATGACAGGGGGACTGGAGGGGCACCTGGTGTCACTGGGTGCACTGGAATAACTAGATGACAGGGACTGGAGGGGCACTTGGAGTCACTGGATGCACAGGAGTCACTAGATGACAAGGGAACTGGAGGAGCACTTAGAATCACTGGGTGCTCTAAGGTCATTGGATGGCTCAGAGACCAGAGGAGCACTTACAGTCATAGGGTACACTGGGGTCATTAGATGACATAGGGACTGGAGGGGCATTTGGATTTACTGGATGCATAGGAGTCACTAGATGACATGGACCGGAGGAGTACTTGGAGTCATTGGTCGCACTGAGGTCATTGGATAATGTGGGGACTGGAAGAGCACTTGGTGTCACTGGGTGCACTGAGGTAATTTGATGACGTGGGGACTGGAGGAGCACTTGGAGTCATTGGACCCAGGGATTCCCTCACTTTGGAGGAATTTGTGTGTACATCCTGTCCAACGTTTACCTACTGTATATCTATAGAGAAGCAACGTTATCACCCTAGTGACGTGGGGACTGGATGAGCACTTGGAGTCATTGGGTGCACTGAGGTCATTAAATGACGTGGGGACTGAAGAAGCACTTGGAGTCACTGGATGCACTGAGGTCATTGGGTGACATGGGGACTGGAGAAGCACTTGGAGTCATTGGGTGCACTGAGGTCATTAAATGACGTGGGGACTGGAGAAGCACTTGGAGTCACTGGGGTGTACTCGGGTCATTGAATGATACCGGGACTGGAGGAGCACTTGGAGTCATTGGACCCAGGGATTCCCTCACTTTGGAGGAATTTGTGTCTACAGCCTGTCCAACGTTTACTTACTGTATATCTATAGAGAAGCAACGTTATTACCCTAGAACAGGAATTGCGATAGTACTACAGAACGTCTTCCGCTCATCTCCATAACCCATGTGACGTGGGGACTGGATGAGCACTTGGAGTCATTGGGTGCACTGAGGTCATTGGATGGCACGGGGACTGGAGGAGCACTTAGAGTCATTAGGTGCATTAAGGTAATTAGATGACATGGGGACTGGAGGAGCACTTGGAGTCATTGGACCCAGAGATTCCCTCACTTTGGAGGAATTTGTGTATACATCCTGTCCAACTTTTACTTACTGTATATCTATAGAGAAGCAACGTTATCACCCTAGAACAGGAATTGCGATAGTACTACAGAACATCTTCCGCTCCTCTCATATCCATAACCCATGTGACGTTGGGACTGGATGAGCACTTGGAGTCATTGGGTGCACTGAGGTCATTAGATGACACAGGAAATAATTTTAGGCCTGAAGATTAGCTAACTCTTCCAAACATGATCAATTTCTGAAAGCAGAGACCCTGGAGAATAAAATGGTGATGGTTCTAATTTTTACGTGTTTTCTAATGTCACATGATATTAGTTCAAATTTTCAGTTAAGAATACAATAAAGTTTATTTTAGGGCACAAACTCAAGAAGGTACCCAATTTTTTGTAAAATATAAAGGTTGGGTTTCACTGAGAAAATAAATGCCCAACATGTCAAGTCCTAAAATTCCATGTGGCTGTGGATCAGTGACAAACTTTGGTGCCCCAATTGTTCTTAGGTGACGCTTTAAAAGCTCTTATGGGTTTAGCATTACCCATGAATAGCATTTATTGTGACAAGTTCTCTTTAATGAGAGAGCAGGGGTCTATTAGACCCCTTGATGTCGTCTCCCCTGCAGCTAACAGAGCACAGGCTGCATTTCCTAATGTCTCCTCTGCAGCTAATAGAGCACAGACTGAGATCCCAATGTCTCCCCTTCAGCTGCTGGAGCACAAGCTGCATTCCCTAATGTCTCCCCTGCAGCTGACGAAGCACAGACTGTGCTCCCTGTGTCCCCTGCAGCTAATGAAGCACAGACTGTGCTCCATTAGCTTCTTCCCTGGCCACAGCAAGCGAGGGGGAGGGATGTCAAACAAAACTAGTCAACAGATGTTCACTCAGCCAGTCCAGTCGGGATTCACCCAGATGCCTCGACCATCACCTGAGCAAGCTGCTCCCTCTCCTCCTGAGCCCAGTACACCAGTGAGTTCTGGAGGGGCAGAACAGAGAGACAGTGACTGACAGTCCCTGGTCTCTGCTCAGAGCGGAGGGGAGAACTGAGCAGTCAGCGGTGTTTGATCACTCAGTTTTCAGTGCAGCGTTGGCTGGGGACAGGTGCATCCACCTAGGTAAGTATAGGGCATATGTATATATCCCAAAGGTGCTTTATTGGATTGAGATGTGGTGAGTGTGGAGACCATTGGAGTACAGTGACCTCATTGTCCAGTGGTGAGATGATTGGAGCTTTGTGACACGGTGCATTATCCTGCTGGAAGGAGCCATCAGAAGATGGGGACACTGTAGTCATAAAGGGATGGACATGGTCAGCAACAATATTCAGGTACAGTGATGTCACTAGGGTTGGTGTCACCCCCCCCCCCGGCACCAAGCAAGCCACAATGGATGGAGCTAGGTTGGAATTGGGGGGGTGGATGAAGCTGGGATGGTGGATAGAGCCAGAATGGGATAGGGGGAATGGATGGAGCCAGGATGGGATAGGGGGGTGGATGGAGCAGGGTTGGGATCGGGGGGGGTGGATAGAGCAGGGGTGGGATCGGGGGGAGTGGATGGAGCAGGGATGGGATTGGGGGTGGATGGAGCAGGGTTGGAATCAGGAAGGTGAATGGAGCCAGGATGGGATTGGGGGAAGGTGGTTGGAGCCAGGATGGGATCGGGGGGAGGTAGATGGAGCCGGGATTGGATGGAGCAGCGATGGGATCAGGGGGGTGGATGGAGCCAGGAGGGTATCTTTGATTGGGGGGGGGGTTTAGAGGGTATGTGCTAGGGGGTGCTTTTGGAGGGGAGAGGAATTGTGCTGGGGGGGTCAAACTTCAAATCTGCCCCCCTCCTACTACAAGCAATCTCAAACCCAAAAAGCACCCCCTAGCACCTATCCTCTAACACCTCCCCCCAAATCACTCCTGGCAGCATAATTGTTACCTGCCAATGCTGTAGCATGGTGTCCCTCTTCCTCCTCCTCGGCTCTTCCTCCTGGCCTGTGTACTTGAAACGTCAGAGCCGAGAAGGAGGCGGCTGTAGTCCGATCTGCAGTGAGTGAAGCCGGCAGGGACAGAGATGTGATTGTTTCAGTGCCAGTCTGAGGCGAGCTTGGTGTCACCCTCTGGCAGGTGTCACCAGGGTACGGGCTGTACCCCCATAGTAATGCCACTGGTACTAGGGGGCCCAAAGTGTGCCAAGAAAATATCCCCCACACCATTACACCCCCAGCCTGAACCATTCATACAAGGCAGGATTGTGTTACCAAGAAATTGAACAGGTGTACCTAATAAAGTGTCTGTCACTGGGGTCATTGGATGACGTGGGGACTGTAGGAGCACTTGAAGTCATTGGAACCAGGGATTCCCTCACTTTGGAGGAATTTGTGTATACATCCTGTCCAACGTTTACTTACTGTACTGTATATCTATAGAGAAGCTACATTATCACCCTAGAACAGGAAGTGTGATAGTACTACAGAACATCTTCTGCTCTTCTCATCTCCATAACCTATGTGTTCTGTAGTTCATAGAAGAGAACTGAGCAGGCCTTGGGATAACACCGCTGGAACAGATGTAAAAAAATGTTTTCAGTGGTATATTCAACAGGCCAAAAGGGAGCAGATAAGAGTGTTAGTGATGGCTGGAGTTCTGCTTTAACAAAGAGATATAACAGATAAAATCATAGCATTGTAGTCTAATATACAAACAACAAATGACACTGCATTGGAACAGTAGATGTGGGATTGTAGACTTTTAATCGAGTTTAGTCCTAAACATAATTCTTTACAGATAAAATCACCCCTTGTTCTTCTAAACATTGTTTTCTCAAACCAGAGGGATGACAGATAAGTGTCTGGCATCAACAGTCCTTTTTCTAATGCAGAAAATGAAAAAAAAAAGCTGATTGGTTGTTATGAGGGATGCAGACAGTCCCTGTTTCGGGCTAGAAACAAAGCCGACCAATTTTGCATCACTAGTGAGGCTACCATGTTGAGAAGATGCTCCCATGAATGAAACTCCAGATGGGACCTGGGCCATGGTTCTTCCTCTTCATCTAGTAGGGAATCCTGAGATTCTGTGTACCAACCTTCTGCACAGGAAGACTTAAGGATCTTTGGCCTCTATGTGCTAACCAGCTCAAGGGTGTTACATATGAATTCTTGGTTGCTATTCGGTAATCTACAGACCAAGGAGGCTATAGATGAATCCTCAGCTCAAGAGGGCTTCATATGACCTCTACTCCTACCTGGAGCTTAGCTAAGTAAACCAGTAGTCTCCAAACTGCAAGACACTATTCCTCCCACTGACACCAACGTTGGGGCACTATTCCTCTCACTGATACCAATGATGGAACACTATTCCTCCCACTGATACCAATGATGGGTGCTATTCCTCCCACTGATACCAACGATGGAACACTATTCCCCCCATTGATACCAATGATAGAATACTATTCCTCCCACTGAACACCATTAAAGGGACACTATTCCTCCCACTGATACAAATAATGGAACCGTGTTCCTCCCACTGATACGGCTCTATTCCTCCCACTGACACCAATAATGGGGCTCTATTCCTGCCACCGATACCAATGATGGGACACTATTCCTCCCACTGATACCAATAATGGGTGCTATTCCTCCCACTAAAAACAATGATGGGCACTATTCCTCCCATTAATACCAATGATGGGACACTATTCCTCCCATTGATACCAATGATGGGATACTATTCCTTCCACTGAACACCATTGATGGAACTCTATTGCTCCCATTAATGGGACGCTATTCCTCCCATTAATATCAATGATGGAACACTATTCCTCCCACTGATACCAATTATGGGACACTATTCCTCCCATTGATACCAATGATGGGACACTACTCCTCCCACTGATACCAATGATGAGACACTATTCCTCCCACTGATACCAATGATGGGACACTAGTCCCTTCACTGATACCAATTATGGGACACTATTCCTCCCATGGATACCAATGATGGGCACTTTTCCTCCCACTGATACCAATGATGGGACACTTTTCCTCCCACTGATACCAATGATGGGACACTTTTCCTCCCACTGACACCAATGATGGAACACTATTCCTCCCACTAATACCAATAATGGGACACTATGCCTCCCACTGATACCAATGATGAGACACTATTCCTCCCACTGATACCAATGATGGGACACTATTCCTCCCACTGATACCAATGATGGGACACTATTCCTCCCACTGATACCAATGATGGGACACTATTCCTCCCACTGATACCAATGATGGGACACTATTCCTCCCACTGATCCCAATGATGGGACACTATTCCTCCCACTGATACCAATGGTAGGCACTTTTCCTCCCATGGATACCAATGATGGGCACTTTTCCTCCCACTGATACCAATGATGGGACACTATTCCTCCCACTGATACCAATGATGGGACACTATTCCTCCCACTGATACCAATGATGGGAACTATTCCTCCCATTGAAACCAATGATGGGCACTATTCCTCCCGCTGATACCAATGGTGGGCACTTTTGCTCCCATTGATGGGGCACTATTCCTCCCTTTGGTACCAATAATGGGGCACTATTCCTCCCACTGATACAAATGGTGGGCACTTTTCCTCCCATTGATGAGCACTATTACTCCCGTTGATACCAATGATGAGCACTATTACTCCCGTTGATACCAATGATGGGGCGCTATTCCTCCCACTGACAACAATGATGGGGCGGTATTCCTCCCACTGACACCAATGATGAGACACTATTCCTCCCACTGACGCCAATAATGGGGCATTATTCCTCCCACTGACGCCAATGAGGGGCACTATTCCTCCCACTGATACCAATGATGGGGCACTATCACTGCCACTGATACCAATGATGGGGCATTATTCCACCCATTGATACCAACGATAGTACACTATTCCTTCCACTGAAACCAATAATGGGGCATTATTCATCCTGCTGACGCCAATGATAGGCACTATTCCTCCCAATGATACCAATGATGTGGCACTATTCCTCCCACTAATTCCAGTGATGGGGAACTATTCCTTCTACAGAAAACAACGATAGGACACTATTCCTCCCACTGACACAAATGATGGAGCACTATTCCTCTCACCAAAACCAATGATGGAGCACTATTTCTCCCACTGATACCAATGATGGGCACTATTCCTCCCATTAATACCAATGATGGGACACTATTCCTCCCACTGATGGGCACTATTCCTCCCACTAATACCAGTGATGGGGACACTCTTCCTCCCACTGATACCAATGATAGGCACTATTCCTCCCACTGATACCAATGATGGGCACTATTCCTCCCACTGATTACAATGATGGGCACTATCCCTCCCATTGATACCAATGATGGGCATTATTCCTCCCACTGATAGCAATGATGGGCATTATTCCTCCCACTGATACCAATGATGGGCACTATTCCTCCCACTGATACCAATGGTGGGCACTTTTGCTCCCCTTGATACCAATGACGGGGCACTATTCCTCCCATTGGTACCAAAAATGGAGCACTATTTCTCCCACTGATACAAATGGTGGGCACTTTTCCTCCCACTGACACCAATGATGGGGAGCTATTCCTCTCATTGATACCAACGGTGGGGCGGTATTCCACCCACTGATACCAATGATGGGCACTATTCCTCCCACTGATTACAATGATGGGCACTATCCCTCCCATTGATACCAATGATGGGCATTATTCCTCCCACTGATACCAATGATGGGGCATTATTCCTCCCACTGACGCCAATATTGGGCACTAATTCTCCCACTGATACCAATGATGGGGCACTATCACTCCCACTGATACCAATGATGGGGCATTATTCCTCCCATTGATACCAATGATAGGACACTATTCCTCCCACTGAAACCAATGATGGGCACTATTCCTCCCACTAATTCCAATGATGGATCACTACTCCTCCTACTGATAACAACGATAGGACACTATTCCTCCTACTGACACCAATGATGGAGCACTATTCCTCTCTCCAAAACCAATGATGGAGCACTATTCCTTCCACTGATACCAATGATGGGTACTATTCCTCCCACTGATACCAATGACAAGATACTATTCCTCCCACTGACACCATGGCGGGGTGCTAACCATTCCCCTAATACCAAAGATGCACTGTTTACTCCCATTGACGCCAGGACAATTTCTACTTCCAATGGCCAATGTCCAGCCCTTCTTAATGTCTGAAGGACAGTAAACTGGCCCTTTGCTTAGAAAGTTTGGAGACCCCTGATGTAAAGGAATAAAGTTGGAGCACTGATTGATGATGTCATCTTACTGGGAACAGCCAACTAGTCACTTGTTCCAGAATGCAACCAGTCAAGACCTCAACCTACAGTAAAGTTGAATGATGGAGATGCACCATGGGTCTAGGTTAAGCTATGCCTTCAGTGAAGGACTGTTCTACAATGTTCTACCACTCACTGAGTTGCCTTCTCATGCTAAGGCTGGTCGCATTGGTGACTTTTCTGATGACAGACGAGTGACGACTTCCAGTTAAAGCTCTTGTCGCAGTCCGTGCATGAAAAGAGCTTCTTTCCTGCGTGAACTCTCTGATGCCGAACGAGGCCTGACTTCTGCGTGAAGGACTTTCCGCAATCTGAACACGCGTGTGGCTTCTCTTTGGCATGCGTCTTCCGGTGTTTGACCATATTGGACTTGTATATGAAGCCCTTCCCGCAGTCTGGGCAGGAGAAGAGGTTGTTGGTGTGGATCCTCTGATGTGCGCTGAGGGAAGACTTTGTGGCAAACTGCTCCCCACACTCCGAACACGAGTACGGCTTTTCACCTGTGTGCCTCCTTTGATGACTAATCAGGCGTGACTTCTGGGCAAACCGTCTACCGCATTCCGTACAGGAAAACGGCTTCTCTCCCGTGTGGATGGTCTGATGGATGAGCAGGTTGGTCTTCTGGGCGAAGCACTTTCCACATTCAGAACACTTGTAAGGCTTCTGCTCCATGTGTGTCTTCTGATGGATGACCATGGTGGACTTCGTAGCGAAACACTTCCCGCACTGCGGGCAGGCGAACGGTTTCTCGCCTGTGTGGGTCTTCTGGTGGCCGAGAAGAGTTGACTTGGATGCAAAGCATTTCCCACAGTCAGAGCAGGAATACGGTTTCTCTTGCATGTACATTTGCTGGTGTTTGATGAGTGAGAACTTCTGCCGGAAAGACTTCCCGCAATCGGAGCATGAAAAGGCTTTCACGCCACGGTGGGAGCTCTGATGGTGGACCAGTGAAGCTTTCTGGGTAAAGCATTTCCCACACTCTGGGCATGAGTACGGCTTTAACCCTGTGTGAATTCTTTGGTGGACAACAAGGTGGACCTTCTGTACAAAGCATTTACCACACTCTGAACATGAATAAGGCCTTTCTAGTTTGTGCGACCGCATATGCTTCAGCAGTGGAACTTTTCGGACAAAGCGTTTTCCACATACAGCACATGAAAGAGATTTCACACCTTTGTGATTTCCCTGAAAAAATAAACAAAAAAGGTTTCAGGGTGATTGAAGAAAGACAAAAGGTATATTAAAGTTGAACTCCAGGAATGCAGCCGCTTTGTAAAATGTGCAGGCATATTAAGAGTTAAGTCCAACAAGGTGTATTTCACCTCCTGGACTTACCTCTTCAATTTATATCTGACAGATTTATGGAGCTCCGGGAGCACAGCTATCCTTATGCTTCTGGCACTCTGACGCTTGACCTTCTGGTCTCAGCTACTTCAGCTGCAGAGTCGCATACAGCTGCTGTGCCCGCCCCATACCTCCTCCTGCCCAATCACAGAGCGCTTTGTATTATGTGTACTCATTCACAAAATACAAAGGCTTCTGTGAATGTACAACAGAGAGGAGGGGCGGGTAGAGCTTCTGTCAGTAGGAAGACAGCATCTCTTCTCTCAGAGGCCCAGGAGTTTAGTGATAGCTGTACTACTGTTCATAAAACTGTCAGATGTAAATTTAAGAGATAAGTCCAATGAGGCACATTCCATCTCCTGGACTTATCGCTGTAATTTACATCTGACAAATTTATGGAGCTTTGGGAGCACAGCTATCACTATGCTTCTGGCACTCTGATGCTGGACCCTCTGCTCTCAGCTACTTCTGCTGCAGTCGCATGCAGCTGCTGTGCCGACTCCTCCCCTCCTCCTGCCCAATCACAGAGCGCTTTGTATTATGTGTACTCATTCACACAATACAAAGGCTTCTGTGAATAAACATCATATGGGAGAGGTGGATGTAGATGCTGTGTGTGAGAAGACAATGTCTCTCCTCTCAGAGACCTGGGACTGTAGCAATGGCTGTACTCCTGGACCTCTATAAAACTTGCAGATGCAAATTAAAGAGGTAACCCCAACAAGGTGCATTCCACCTCCTGGACTCACCTCTTTAATTTACATGACAGATTTATGGAGCTCTGGGAGCAGAGCTATCTCTACGCTTCTGGAGCTCTGATGCTGCACCTTTTGGTTTCAGCTCCCTCTGCTGCAAAGTCGCATGCAGTTGCTGTGCCCATCCTCCTGCAATCATTCACAAAATACAAAGGTTTCTCTGAATAAACAGCAGCGGGGAGGTGCAGGTAGAGAAGACAAGCAGGGAGATGCTGTGTGTGAGAAGACAACGTCTCTCCTCTCAGAGACCTGGGACTGTAGCGATAGATGTACTCCCTGACCTCCATAAAACTGTCAGATGTAAATGAAAGAAATTATTTCAGAAGGTGGCAGGCATGCGCCTTGTTGGACCTAACTCATAGTTAAGAGTGTAGTGATAGCTGTACTCTTGGATTCCATAAAACTGTCAGATGTAAATTAAAGAGATAAGTCCAGGAGGTGGCATGCACCTCATTAGACCTAACTCATAGTATGCCTGCACTTTATGCAACAGAGGTTATGGACAGGGTCAGGTGTGGCAAAGCTGACTCAGTCTGTAGGTTTTTTTCTGTACACTGTAACAGACCAGTAGTTTATGAATGGCAGCGACTTTTACATCTTTAGGACTTACACTGCCAGAAAGAAGACTTGAGATGCGGCAGCTTGTGATGGTATCATCCAGGGGCTGTTCTAGAGCTACACATAAAAGTTTAATTACATGCCAGGGACCGCAAGGAATACATCTGGTAGTCCTTTAGTATTACCTCGTCCTGTAGTATTAGCTAGTCTTGTAGTATTACCTAGTCCTGTAATATAACCAAGTCTTGTAGTATTACCTAGACCTGTAATATTACCTAGTCCTGTAATATTACCTAGTCCTGTAGTATTACCTAGTCCTGTAGTATTACCTAGTTCTGTAGTATTACCTAGTCTTGTAGTATTACCTAGTCCTGTAGTATTACCAAGTCTTGTAGTATTACCTCGTCCTGTAGTATTACCTTGTCCTGTAGTATTAACTCGTCTTGTAGTATTACCTAGTCTTGTAGTATTACCTAGTCCTGTAGTATTACCTAGTCTTGTAGTATTAACTAGTCCTGTAGTATTACCTAGTCCTGTAGTATTACCTAGTCCTGTAGTATTACCAAGTCTTGTAGTATTAACTAGTCCTGTAGTATTACCTAGTCCTGTAGTATTACCTAGTCCTGTAGTATTACCAAGTCTTGTAGTATTACATAGTCCTGTAGTATTACCTTGTCCTGTAGTATTAACAAGTCTTGTAGTCTTAACTAGTTCTGTAGTATTACCAAGTCTTGTAGTATTACCTCATCCTGTAGTATTACCTTGTCCTGTAGTATTAACTAGTCTTGTAGTATTACCTAGTCTTGTAGTATTACCTAGTCCTGTAGTATTACCTTGTCCTGTAGTATTAACTAGTCTTGTAGTATTACCTAGTCTTGTAGTATTACCTAGTCTTGTAGTATTACCTAGTCTTGTAGTATTACCTAGTCCTGTAGTATTACCAAGTCTTGTAGTATTACCTAGTCCTGTAGTATTACCTAGTCTTGTAGTATTAACTAGTCCTGTAGTATTACCTAGTCTTGTAGTATTACCTAGTCTTGTAGTATTACCTCGTCTTGTAGTATTACCTCGTCTTGTAGTATTAACTAGTCCTGTAGTATTACCTCGTCTTGTATTACCTTTAACTACTACATGGGTTAGTACAGAGAGGTGGTGTTTTTCGGTGAGTACAGGGGAATACCCTCTCTGTGCCTGACTTTCTCCTCTAGATGTTACCAGTCTTGCACTGAGGGCAAACATTATGAGAAAGTAAAGAAACCTTTTTTTAAACCCAAATCTGCAGTAATTTGATGCATAACAACAGGATTCGGCATTGGGAGGGTTCTTCTTGTGACATCACTTTCACCCACACATGCCAATCACACCGGCAGCGCAGGGAATGGGCAGGGATTGCCCCTGTGTGTTGAAGGGAAAGTCCTCTGCAGCTGGGCCAGCCTGATGAAGCAAGTCCCTACTAACCAGAGGCGGGTAGGAGATCGGCGATCGCCCGCACATCCTGTTCCTGTTTATCGTGTTACTTTTGTTTTGAGCCCGGAGTTCACTACGCATTTAATTCTTCACGTACCGGCTGCACATTGGGCGTAATTTCTCCAAGAGTGACCGCCGTGATGTCATCATCTTCTATATCACCATCGGGAGAGACAATGGAACATTCTGCCAGGTTACTTCTGGTGTGTCGGCCTTGTGGAAGAAACCATAAACAGGAATGGAGGGGGGGTGGAAAAAAAGAGAGTAGAATCTATTCTTTTAATCAAATCAGTAACATCTCATTTCAAAATTCCCTAAAATAATGCGTTTCGGCAAGAAGTCTTGATCACAGCAAAGGTGATCTGTGCTGTGATCAAAGCTACTTGCCGAAACGCGTTAGTCCCTTTCTATACTCATTATCATGTAAAGCAATAAGGATATTCATATGGATTTCGGAGTTGCCGGGTCTACTCTTTTTGTTTTTGACTACTATTGATGGCTGGAGGACATTTGAGCCAGAGCACCCGATTTTGGATTTCCACTTTTGACTCATAAGTGGTTCCTCCGCTGTGAGCGCTGCGCCCGTTCCTGTTTTTTTCCTGGTTGTAAACCCTTCCCGTATACCCAGTGAAGTGAATAGCCTCAGGTGATACACAGAGATGAAACAAATCCTCCTAAACCTACATAAGTTGTACCTGTTTACCTGCAGTCTTTTCTTCTGTATAGCCTTTCAGGATTTATACAGCTTGTCTGAGCTATCAGAAAGCAGGGAGCGGAGAGCTGAAGTCACACTGCAGAGCTCAGTAAAAAAGAGCGCTGACAGCTGATTGGAAGGAAGGGACACACCCCCTTCACACGGTGCACAGGAACAGAGCTGAGGCTGTCAATCACAGGCTGTGTGTTGGAGAATTCCTCCCCTGTCACCTTATTACCTCTTGGTGTCAGGAAAACTTGTCATAAGTGATTCATGGTGATAGCAGAGGAACAAAGCAGCAGACAGAAATGACACTTAGTGCTCTGACCTGAGACACACCGAGTACACACTATAGAGGGATATGCTTTGTTTATATTTCATGTCTGAGGTTTACAACCACTTTAATAGCCTTGCAGTGATTTCATAATCCACATTTTATTTCTTATTTAAAAAATATATTGATGGGGGTGGGTGGGGTTGTGTCTGGGGATGGAAGTCGCTCAGATGCTGATCTGATGAGCTCTGTGTCCCAGGGGACATATACCAACTTGATCCCGTAGCATGGCCATTCTGAACCCCACGCAAGCTTCCTCTGAAGGTGCAGCACTTCCCAAGGCTCTCAAAAATGGCCTGAAAACTACAGCGAAGTTGGGGCCCACACACCATGCTGGTGCGCCCAGCCCGTCACGTGCAAGGCACGGTTTCCCCGCCAGCAGCAACAGTGACTGGCACTCCCCATTACCATTGAGGACGTCAGTGGATTAACCACTTCCTGCTAAGCGACGAACCAGGTATGCCACTAGACTTCTAGTAGTTATACCAGGATGATGCCGGCAGTATCCCGGTACCACTTTTCAGAGTTCAGAGCTGACAGTCAGCTCTCTTGTAAAAGAAATCCTAGCAGCTAACTAGCCTCTGGGTTGCGTTTACCAAGTAGCTGTAGGGAACTAACCCCCCCCCCCCGCGCGCACTCCGCAGCTTTACCAGGATCTCCCATCCCACTGGGAGTCCCGATCAGCCAGTCGATGCCACCAGAACGGCTTTGTTCGGCTCTATGATATAGTAACCCAGAAGCGATGACCTGACATCACTTGCGGTTTACCCGGATGTAAACGGCGCCATTTTTAAAAATCAAAAGCATTTGATCACACCGATCTTGGCGTGATCAAATGTTTTTAAAGGCAGAGGGACCTGGGGTCTTATAGACCTCAGATCTCTACATAAAGAGGAGGACCTGTCACAAGGGATGTTTACATTGCTTGTGACAGCAATAAAAGTGATAAAAAAAATTTATAATTTTTTTTTTTAAATGCCCCCCGTAACCCCACACATAGGTGAGCGCACCCGCCGGTCCCGCACACACACAAACAGCAATCGCCCCACAGATGTGAGGTATCACCGCAAACGTCAGATCATGGGCAGTAATTCTAGCACCAGACCTCCTCTGTAACTTTAAAGTGGTAACCTGTAAAGGCTTTCAAAGCATCGCCTATGGATAATAATAAAACGTACGTTGCTTGTCAACATTTCACGGTCATGCGCAATTTTAAAACCGTGACATGCTTGGTATCTATATACTCGACGCAACATCATCTTTTACAGTCACAAGAAAATTGGGTTACATATTGTGTTTCAGGGACCATCTGGCCTGCCGGAAGTCTTTATGGTCATCCTCCGGCGCCGTTTGGTTCCTTCCCTGGCTCCCTGATTGCAGGGGTTGAGCCAGGAGAAGCACCAGAGGTCGGCGGGAGGGGGCGCCCTCTCCCGCCGTCTGTAAGAACTTCTCAGTTCTTATGGTGAAGGGAATCAACAGCTGAAAAAGAAGATATCTGAATGGTGCCTGCAGTTACAGGCATCATTCAGATATCACCGCTCAAAGTCCGTGACGTCATACGACGTTGGGCGGGTGGGAAGCGGTTAAACAGAGGCCAAGATGGCAGCTTCCTTGGCTGAAAACTAAAGGAGGATTTAGTTCCGCCATAAGCCTTTAACTGACCTGTAAGGAGAGCTGGGGTCTAATAGAGGCTAATGGCTCCTAACTCCACCACTAGGCACATACTGTCTACTGACAGAGGACGGGGGAGAAGAGATTGTTGTAGTGACAGAACAAGGAGGATCTGGGACTCTTCTCTGGATTCAATGTTTGTTCCTCACCTGCGCTGATCTCCGGGGGAACTCTTTCCTCCTTACACGGCTTGTCTCCCCTCACCGTCTTTTCATCTTCTTCATCTTTGACTTCAACTTTGATGGTGATCAGATTTTCATCCTGAATAAAGCAGAGCCAACCAAATGATATA
The DNA here is from genome assembly GCA_037952925.1 of Lithobates clamitans. Classification (NCBI taxonomy): domain Eukaryota; kingdom Metazoa; phylum Chordata; class Amphibia; order Anura; family Ranidae; genus Lithobates; species Lithobates clamitans. The sequence goes on along the minus strand of JBBGZY010001711.1, from coordinate 396,813 downwards.
AAGTTTGAATTGCATCAATGATTAAAAAAAAAAATAAAAATAAACCTGCGGTATGTAAAGTTACACAGGATATGGTCTTTGTACAAGCCAACATACAAGTCATGTAGCGCCTTGGCTACTTTGTTTCTCTCCACAAATGTAGACTCCTTATGTTATTTCACGGCCCCTCAGATCCACCTACTTGAGACTCATCTGAGGTGGTCTGATCTTCCAGCGTGGAGTCCCGGGAAGAAACAGGACTGGGACATCTCTCTGGGGTGTTTCTGATGTCGGATCCATCTGTAGGAAACACAAAGAGGCACAAATGTATGATCATATCACTTCTGGGATATCTGTATTCTGGACCATGAAAAAATACAAAGATTTGGGATAAGAAAAACAGTGGTCGGTTGCAAGTTATCAAAACTCTCTGTTGGCCTTGGTGACCATTGTCATCGGGACTGAAAGAAAATCACCAGCTTATTAGTACCATTGTTCAGCAGATGCCCTGCTCAGTAGTAACCCCCAGCTCTGCTGTTCCTCTGGTTTGCTGATCCCCCTCTCTCACCAGTCCCTGTTCACCTCCCACTATATTGCTCCCATGCTGCTCACCATGTGTAACCATCTGCTAGTCTCTCCTGCTTGGGTCCCCCAACTCTGCTGATCCCCTGCTCAGTAGTAACCCCCAGCTCTGCTGATCCCCCGCTCAGTAGTAATCCCCAGATCTGCTGTTCCTCTGGATTGCTGATCCTCCTCTCTCTCCACTCCCCGCTCACCTCCCACTATATTGCTCCCATGCTGCTCACTACGTGTAACCATCTGCTAGTTTCTCCTGCTTGGGTCCCCCAACTCTGTTGATCCCCTGCTCAGTAGTAACCCCCAGCTCTGCTGATCCTCTGCTCAGTAGTAACCCCCAGCTCTGCTGATCCCCTGCTCAGTAGTGTCTCCCAACTCTGCTGACCCCCCACTCAGTAGTAACCCCCAGCTCTGCTGTTCCTCTGGTTTGCTGATCCTCCTCTCTCCAGTCCCTGTTCACCTCCCACTATATTGCTCCCATGCTGCTCACCATGTGTAACCATTTGCTAGTTTCTCCTGCTTGGCTCCCCCAACTCTGCTGATCCCTTGCTTAGTAGTAATCCCCAGCTCTGCTGATCCCCCGCTCAGTAATAACCCCCAGCTCTGCTGTTCCTCTGGTTTGCTGATCCCCCTCTTCAGTCCCCGTTCACCTCCCACTATATTGCTCCCATGCTGCTCACCATGTGTGACCATCTGCTAGTTTCTCCTGCTTGGGTCCCCCAACTCTGCTGATCTCCTGCTCAGTAGTAACCCCCAGCTCTGCTGATCCTCTGCTCAGTAGTAACCCCAAGCTCTGCTGTTCCTCTGGATTGCTGATCCTCCTCTATCTCCAGTCCCCGCTCACCTCCCACTATATTGCTCCCATGCTGCTCCCCATGTGTAACCATCTGCTAGTTTCTCCTGCTTGGGTCCCCCAACTCTGCTGATCCCCTGCTCAGTAGTAACCCCCAGCTCTGCTGATCTCCCGCTCAGTAGTAACCCCCAGTTCTGCTGATCGCCTACTCAGTAGTAACCCCCAGATCTGCTGTTCCTCTGGATTGCTGATCCTCCTCTCTCTCCACTCCCCGCTCACCTCCCACTATATTGCTCCCATGCTGCTCACCATGTGTAACCATCTGCTAGTTTCTCCTGCTTGGGTCCCCCAACTCTGCTGATCCCCTGCTCAGTATTAATCCCCAGCTCTGCTGATCCCCGTTTAGTAATAACCCCCAGCTCTGCTGTTCCTCTGGTTTGCTGATCCCCCTCTCCAGTCCCCGTTCACCTCCCACTATATTGCTCCCATGCTGCTCACCATATGTGACCATCTGCTAGTTTCTCCTGCTTGGGTCCCCCAACTCTGCTGATCTCCTGCTCAGTAGTAACCCCCAGCTCTGCTGATCCCCTGCTCAGTAGTAACCCCAAGCTCTGCTGTTCCTCTGGATTGCTGATCCTCCACTATCTCCAGTCCCCGCTCACCTCCCACTATATTGCTCCCAATGTGTAACAATCTGCTAGTTTCTCCTGCTTGGGTCCCCCAACTCTGCTGATCCCCCGCTCAGTAGTAACCCCCAGCTCCGCTGATCGCCTACTCAGTAGTAACCCCCAGCTCTGCTGATCGCCTACTCAGTAGTAACCCCCAGCTCCGCTGTTCCTCTGGTTTGCTGATCCTCCTCTCTCTCCACTCCTCGCTCACCTCCCGCTATATTGCTCCCATGCTGCTCACCATGTGTAACCATCTGCTAGTTTCTCCTGCTTGGGTCCCCTAGCTCTGCTGATCCTCTGCCACTCAGTACTCGCTCTCCCCGCTCACCTTCTGCTATAGTGTTCCTATGTTGCACATCGCGTGTGCCGTCTGCTAGTTGCTCTGCTCATCTCCGTACCCCGCTTACCTTCCTGCTGCTCCACGCTGTACACCAGATGTCACGTCTGCACCACACACTTCCAGTAATATATACACATGAACCGGAAGTGACTGCTGATGACGTCTTTCGGTCATGTCTTCTCCAATGGTAAAGTGGTGTAAACCTTCCTAAGGGCTGGTTTACACTTGCTTCGACTTTAACACACATTAAAGTGCCTACTGCTTCAACATGCTTTTTTAATGCTTCGGTGATACTTTTTTGAAGCTTTAATGAAACTTGGCAAATGCCCTGTGTGTGTTTATTTTCTATTTGTTTTAAAGAGGCCCAGTAGAACCCCAGCCCATTCAGCAGTTTCGCAGCTAATTAGTACCATCATTCAGCAGATCCCTTGCTCAGTAGTACCCCCAGCTTTGCTTGATCCCCTTCTCAGTAGTACCCCCCCCTCTGGTGATCCCCTTCTCAGTAGTACCCCCCAGCTCTGGTGATCCCCAACTCAGTAGTAACCCCTAGCTCTGCTGATCCTCTGGTTTGCTGATCCTCCTCTCTCTCAACTCCCCCTATATTGCTCCTACGCTGCTCACCACATGTAACCATCTGCTAGTTTCTGCAGATCCGGTCCCCCAGCTTTGCTGATCCCCCTGCTGCTTAGGTATCTCTCTCCGGTCCCTGCTCACCTTACGTTATAGCATTCCAAAGTTGCACACCACGTGTGCCGTCTGCTAGTTGCTCTGCTCCAGCCCGGACCCCGCTCACCTTCCTGCTGCTCCAAACCAGATGTGACGTCTGCACCAAACACTCTTAGAATATATACACATGAACCGGAAGTGACTGCTGATGACATCTTTCCAGTTCGCTTATTGGTTTCCCAGTGCTTCCTGGGATATCTCATACATGCAATACCACCAAAACAAAGCAAAGCTAACGCTGAATAAAATCCTCTAAAAAGCTTCATGTGCTGTTAGTGAGTGCTGTCGTAGACTTCTATGGAGGCTTTGGAGATGCTTTGAAGCACCAGGAAAGCAACATGGGGTATCATTTTTTAAGGTAAGCAAACACAACATGTGAACAGGACTGTAAGGTAACCACTTTATTCAGTGGCAGGGGTTAGTCTTTCATTCAGGGTGCTTTAATAAAAAGAGTGTCCGAAGCCACATTTAGAAGCAAGCGTAAGCAAGCCCTAGCAGATGCTGATGGCTCCTGATTCCCCCCATTGGGCACAAACCTTCCCCTTATTACTGTCTACTTACAGAGGAGGAGGGAAAACAAGAGATTGTTGTAGTGAATGAACAAGAACAATCTGGGACTCTTTTCTGGATACAGTGTATATTATTCACCTGTGCTGATCTCTGGAGTATTTTCCTTCTCCTTACTCGAATCATCTTTCCTTGGATTCGTCTCCTCCTCTTCCTCCTCTTTCATTTCAACTTTCACAACAATCAGGCCGTCGCTCTGGAGAAGACATAAAGCACACCACATATACCTCTGCAAACAGGTCTGATTTACAAGTCAAGATTGAAGTGTACTCAAGACGTGTTCCCAGCGCAGAATCGATTCTTATGTTTTTGAAATCTGCAACTTAATTTACCTGATAGTCCCCCGTGATCTTCTGATCTTGCTGAGGGATCTCCTGATGTTCCTGTGTGGAATCCCGGGAATACAGAGGACTTGGACCTCTCTCTGGTGGGTTCCAATTACTGGATCCATCTGTAGGAAACACACACACTGACTAAATACATTTTTTCTATGTATTTATATCAGAGGATCTGTCTATCTAGGTGGATCCTCAATACTCTTCTCTCCTGAAATGAAAGTCTCCTCTTACCCGGTGATAAGCGGGATGGCCAGTTCTCCATCATGCTAAGTTCAGTCTTGAAAAACCATTGGGCTCTGATCAAAATATATAAAAAAAATATCTAATTACAATGGATGTATGCCATTTCTTTTTCCCTAGAGAACAGGACCAAGGAGTTGACCCATCATCAGTTTTCCTATTCTAAAGAGGGGTTGGTAGACCAAAGTAGATACCCTGTTTCCCCGAAAATAAGACCTAGCGTGATTGTCGGTGATGGCTGCAATATAAGCCCTACCCCCCAAAAAATCCCTACCCTGAAAATAAGACCTACAAGGACTTTAACTAGGGCTTTTTTGGGGGGTAGGGCTTATATTGCAGCCATCACCGACAATCACGCTAGGTCTTATTTTCGGGGAAACAGGGTATCTCCAGGGCATCAGCTCTTCCAAAGTATTGCTAAGGTGTTCCTGGGCCAAAGAGAAGCCACATCTCCACCAAAATGTCCTGGTTTGCCATTGGGGCTGTTCTTAGTTGGATTCACCTGGTCTGACTATTACTCTATGGGTTTTTGAAGGCAGCTGCAGGCATCACCCCGGTACAACCCCTTGAAGTAATATCGGTAAAATCAGTAAGTTTTGTGACCGATACCGATGCTTCAAAAAAAGTCAATATTGGCCTCACCGATAATCAGTCGACCCCTAACAGATACCCCCCCAAATGACCTCTTTTTGGAAAGTAGACAGTCCAAGGTATTTAGTAAGAGGCATGGCGAGTTTTTGAAGTTGTCATTTTTTTTGTCACAATGTTTTGGAAAATGGAGAAATTAAAAAAAATTTATTGTTCATTTACATTTTTTTTTCTTCTTACATACTGTCACCAGTGCAGCATAGCGTCATCATATGACTGGTGTGGCGGCCATCAGGGACACTGACTGTTGACAGTATGTAAAAAAATTTTAAAAAATTAGATTAAAAAAATATATATATTTTTTTTTAATTTCTCCATTTTCCAAAACATTGTGACAAATTATTTTATTTTTTTTTAAATGTAATGTTTTTTTTTTTTTTTCCTTTTTTTTCCTTTTTTTTACGATTTTTTTTTCCTTTTTTAAAAATTTTTTTACCTTTTTTTTTTTTATTTTACATACGGTGACCAGAGTAAGGACAGGTGGTCAGGAAGAACTTCCCAGTGGAGCTACAGATAGAAATAAAAACCTCTTCTTAACTCTGGAGCTGGAGTTACACTTTAAAGCCCCACTGAGCTTTCTATTTAAAGTGGAAGTGAACCCTCCTATCGTTTTCAGCCAAGGAAGCCGCCATCTTGGCCTCTGTTTAGTCTAGAACTGCCATGATGCTGCACATGTGATCAGTTATGACACCAGCCATTGGATGGTTTGACAGTTTGGTTGAGAGCCCAACCAATGGGAGTGTTACATTTCCGGCACGTGCTGGAAAGGTAGCTGTTTTATGGATGGGTTCACTGCTGGTGCAATGAAACAAAAGGTCTTTAAAAGCCTAACAATTGGTTTTCTTTAGACATCAGCCACAGCCCATGTAGAGAAGCCTGCGGCCTGCCAAAAGCTGGCGAGAAGTGACTCTCTGTGTGGAAGCAGTGGTCTCTCTGCAGAGGTCTGACACACCCCCCTGATGAGTCAAGCTTCCCACTGATTGGACAGTTCTAGATATGAGTCAGCAGGGGTGTTTGACCCATTTGGGGAGGCCACCACTTCCACATAGAAAGTAAGTGTCCGTCTCCACAGTACGCTGGTAGGTCACAGGCTTTTCTACTCATGCCCCTTGCTGCGTCAGCAAAGCTCAAGCTCCCCAGTGATTGGACAGTTCTCGCACTGACTCTGCACTGGGTTGACATCTTTAGAGAGGCTACTGCTTCTTTAGTAGTAGCAGTGGTCCTTCTCCACAGAACGTTGGCAGGGCACAGGCTTTTCTACTCATGCCTCCTGCTGAGTCAGTGAAGCTCATGCTCCCAACTGATTGGACAGTTCTTGTTCTGACTCTGCAGAGAGGGAGAGGGGTTTGACCTCTTGAGAGAGGCCACTGCTTCCACACAAAGAACAAGTATCCTTCTCAACAGCTTTCTGGCAGGGCACAGGCTTTTCTACTCATGCCTTCTACTGAGTCAGTGAAGCTCACACTCCCAACTGATTGGACAGTTCTAGCTCTGACTCTACGGGGAGGTTGACCTCTTTAGAGAAGCCACTGCTTCCATACAGAGAGCAAGGGTCCTTCTTCACAGCATGCTGGCAGGGCACAGGCTTTTCTACTCATGCCCCCTGTTCAGTCAGTGGAGCTCAAGCTCCCAACTGATTGGACAGTTCTAGCGCTGACTCTGTAGAAGGGGAGGGGGTGGGGGGGGGGGGGGTTGACCTCTTTAGAGATACCACTGCTTTCACATAGAGAACAAGTGTCCTTCTCCACAACTTGCTGGCAGGGCACAGGTTTTTATACTCTGCCCGCTAAACTGTGTCAGCAATGCTAAAGTCCCCTACTGATTGGACAGTTCGATTCTGCAGGGGGTTGACCTCTTTAGAGACGCCACTGCTTCCACATAGAGAACAAGTGTCCTTCTCCGCAGCTTGCTGGCAAGGCACAGGCTTTTCTACTCCGGCCCCCTGCCGCGTCAGCAAAGCTCAAGTCCCCTACTGATTGGACAGTTTGACTCTGCAGGGGGTTGACCTCTTTAGAGAGGCCACTGCTTCCACATAGAGAACAAGTGTCCTTATCTACAGCTTGCTGCCAGGGCACAGGCTTTTTCTACTCGGGCTGTGGCTGCTTTGAACACATTTTATGTTGATGCAACTGGTATGTATTTAGCTGGTGCTATGCTTCTGCGGTGATTTGTGTGCTGCCCCCTTTTGCCCAAGCTGGACCCAGGGAAGACTGCAAAATAGGGGTGTTCTCCTACAGAAAGAGGGGTGCTTGACAAGTACGCTGCCCCCCTGTCACAGCCATGAGTCGTCGGCATCCCCCGGGCCAGTCGTTCCTGGGACCAGGCAAATGCCAATGATGGACTTTTCCCCTGGGATCACTCTAGTGTCCCCTGCAGGTCCCCCTCATTAGAGCAATATGGCTGGAAGCCTTAACGAAGCAATCCGTCAGCAAGGTGATTGAAGCCGTACAACCGACCGCCAGAAATGGTCACCTGGAGAGCATGAATGAGGCTGAAAATGTAAACACAGTCAGATAGGAAATACAAAGAGGTATATATATCTATATATATAGATATCTATCTATATCTATATATATAGATAGATATATATATATATATAAATACTACTGTCATCATCATAAAAAGATCTCATTACCTTCTCTTCTCTATATAGACAGCTTGGTACTGGAGCAGACAGAATACCCCTACCAGGAGGATTCTGGGATTTACACAGCATCTTCCTTCCTCCCTCTGACTGGGCTACAACAAAATGGCGCCCCACAGAGTCGAGGAGTCCTTCCCTTCTTGCTTGGATTACTTTTGCAATTTAATTCGACTGAACGTCAGAGGAGAGACAGTCACATTCCCTTCGCCGTGTGTGTGGTATTGGTTTGTCTTCGCTCTGCTAAAGCAGACTGCGCTTTGGGGGAAAAAAGAACAACTTCCGGTCTACAAGAAAATGGCCGCTAAGCTTCAGGATTCCTGCCTCAGTGTGATCCTGGCGGCCATTTTGTTGTAGCTCAGCGATGAGAGCTCTGGAGTGTGTTGTATTTGTAGCTGGGGAGTGTATATCCAGTGAGGAGGAGGTAATAATGTCTTCTTATAATCTTATTATGAGATATGGTGGAGGAGGGGGAGGTATGTGAGATGAAGGAGGGGTCATGGGACTTTGTAATTGGGTCACTTGGTTCTGCAGGAGAAGCTGGCACTGCAGTGGGGCAAAGGTATCGGAGAGGACGAGAAGCTGTTGCTGGAGCGTCTAAAATTTTAGGGTATAGAACAGTTGACAACAAAAAAAGTCAAGAACGCGTGTGGATTTTAGAAACAGTGATGTCGGCGGCTCCCTGTAAGGTGATACAGCTCTATAATTTATCAAGTGAGGACAGGTACACTTTAAAGTGATCCTGTCTGGTCCCCTGCTTGGTTTCTTCCTCCAACCGTTACGTAACCACAGGACTCAGAAGTGACGTAGGGTTTGGAGGAAGGAACCATGGCACGCAGCAGGGTATGTAGGACTTAGGTTGGAGGAAGAAACCATGGCACGTGGTGGGGGACAGAGGACTCAGGTTGGAGGAAGGAACCATGGCACGTGGTGAGTAATGGAGGACTCAGGTTGGAGGAAGGAACCATGGCACGTGGTGGGGGAGGGAGGACTCGGGTTGGAGGAAGGAACCATGGCACGTGGTGAGGGACGCAGGACTCAGCAGTGACAAAGGGGTCTGAGGAAGCAACCATGGCATGTGGCGGTAGACGCAAGACTCAGGTTGGAAGAAGGAACCATGGCACATGGCAGGGGACGCAGGACTCAGCAATGACATACGGGTCAGAAGAAGGAACCATGCCACCTGGCAGGGGGACGCAGGACTCAGGTTGGAGGACGGAACCATGGCACATGATGGGGACGCAGGACTCAGGTTTGCCAGAGGAACCATGGCAAGTGGTGGGGGACACAGAACTCAGCAGTGACATAGGGGTCAGAGGAAGGAACCATGCCAGGGGACGAAAGGACTCAGGTTGGAGGGTGGAACCATGGCACGTGACCGGGGACGCAGGACTCCGCAATGACATCGGAAGGAGGAACCATGGCACATTGTGGGGGGATGCAGGACTCAGGTTGGAGGAAGTTTACATGGCACATGAAGGGGGATGCAGGACTCCGTTGTGATGTAGGGGTTGGAAGAAGGAAGCATTGCACGTGGCAGGGGATCCAGTGACATAGGAGTCGGAGGAGGGAATCATGGCACATTGTCGGGGACACAGGACTCAGCAGTGAAGTAGGTGTTGGCAGATGGCATGCGGTAAGGGGACACAGGAGTGAAGTAAGGGTCAGAAGAAGGAACCATGGTACACAGTGGGGGGGACAGGACTCTGCAGTGAAGTTAGGGTCAGGGGAATGAATCATGGCACATGGCGGGGGACGCAGGACTCAGGTTGGAGGAAGGAACCATGGCACGTGACAGTGAACACAGGACTTAGCAGTGACGTAAGAATCAGAGGATGGAACCATGGCGCATGGCAGGGAACACAGGACTAAACAGTGACATCTGGTACGGGGGGATGGAACTGTGGCAGGTGGCAGGTTATGCTGTACTTGGCAGTGACATGAAGGTGGAACCATAGTACACCGCGGGGGGGCACAAGACTCAGCAGTGGCTATTGCAAGAAAAGGGAGTTATTGGGTGGGGGGGGCACGGTTGGGGCAGTTAGGTAAAATCTCATGTGGTGATAGGTCCACATTAAACCAGTCCGCTTTCTGTCTTCTCTTTAGGTGTGGAGGCATCCAGAATCTCATTGGATTCAGTCCACCATCTTTTTATTGGGAACTCCGGCCAAAGAAGGACATCATTGTTAGAAATGTGGAGGACCCAAGAGGGAACTCCGACAGGAGAACTGGATCAGAAAGACAAATGTCTGACACCCCAGGAGACACGACATATAAGGGGTACATCTGGAACTAAGGAGGAGCCCTGCTCACCTGGAGGCCCTCACCCCCACCCTGACTTCTTTACACTCACAGATCATACGCAGCCTCCATCTATGCATATTAAGGAGGAACCCTGTTTAGGTGAGGAACATCTCCCCCATCCTGACATCTCCACCTATCATGCACAGCCTTCACCAATGAATATTAAGAAGGAACCCCTCCTACATGAAGAACACTCCCTCCCCTATGGTGACATTTGCCTCAGAACAGACAATCTGCAATATGTAACTATTTGTGTTAAGGATGAATCTTATGAGGAAGATCTCCAGCACCTTGACTGTCCTCCTCCCCCATCACAGTCTATATCCACAAGCATTAAGGAGGAACCCCTCTCACGTGAAGACCATCTCCCCCATCCTGGCCTCTCCACACTTCAAACACAACATCTTCCTACCCCAATTAAGGAGGAACCCCTCTTATGCGTGGACCATCTACCCCATCCTGACCTCACTATATGTCATACAAAACGTCTTCTTACCCCAATCAAGGAGGAACCCTTCTTATGTGAAGACCATCTCCCCCATTTTGACCCTTCTACACATCAAATACAACATCTTCCTATCCCAATTAAGGAGGAACCCTTCTTATGTGAGGACCATCTCCCCCATTCTGACCTCTCTACACATCATACACAACCTCTTCCTACTCCATTCAAGGAGGAACCCCTCTTATGTGAGAACCATCTCCCCCATCCTGACCTCTCTACACATCATACACAACCTCTTCCTACCCCAATCAAGGAGGAACCCCTCTTATGTGAGGACCATCTCCCCCATCCTGACCTCTCTACACATCATACACAACCTCTTCCTACCCCAATCAAGGAGGAACCCCTCTTATGTGAAGGCCATCTCCCCCATCCTGACCTCTCCACACATCATCCATCTGCTCATATTAAGGAGGAACCCCTCTCGAATGAAAAAGAACAATCCCCTGCACATGCTGACGACCTGCAATATGTAACTGTTTGTGTTAGGGAAGAATCTGTTGAGGAAGAACTCTGTCACCCTGGCTGTCCACCCATCACACAGTCTATAACCACATACATTAAGGAGGAAACCATCCCATGTGAAAAGCATCTGTCAAATTCCAACATCAATGCTAAAAAGAAACAGATTCAGAATGTTCTGCCACCTAAACGTCACCAGCTGACTTCTACAAACAAGGCAGGAGGTCCTGACGGGGAGCCACGTTTGGCTCTTGGTGGACAATCTCCCAATCTCACTAAAGGGCAGAATGGTCGCATGACCACAAAGAAACAATTGGAATGTACGGAGTGTGGGAAAGTTTTCCAGAGGAAGTACCAACTGGTCGAGCACCAGAGGCGGCACTCGGGGGAGCGACCTTACCAGTGCGCCGAGTGTGGCAAAGGCTTCGTCAGGAGGAGCCATCTTCAGACGCACTTTAAGAACCATTCTGGGGAGAAGCCTTTCCAGTGCCCTGAGTGCGATAAGCAATTTATCCAGAACTCCGAACTCTCCGCCCATTTACGAAGGCACCGGGGAGAGAGGCCATTCCCTTGTCCAGAGTGTGGGAAGTGCTTTGCCGCCAACTCCCACCTCGTCACGCACTCACGGACCCACACAGGCGAGAAGCCGTTCAGGTGCTCAGAGTGCGGGGCCTGCTTCCGAACCAATGGGCACCTCAGCCAGCACAGGAGGATCCACGCTGGAGACAAACCCTTCAAGTGCTCTGAGTGTGGGAAAGGCTTCCTGTGGAAGGGGCAGCTTGATATCCATCAGAGGAGCCACACGGGAGACAGGCCTTATGAGTGCCCCGACTGTGGGAAACGCTTTGCCGCCAAGTACAAGCTGGACGCCCATCAACGCTCGCATACCGACGAGGCGCTGAGGTGCGCCCACTGTGGGAAGGCCTGTCGGGATAAGGAGACCTTGATCGTCCACGAGCGAGTCCACACAGGGGAGAAGCCCTTCGGATGCCCAGAGTGCGAGAAGTGCTTTTCCAGCAACGCACTCCTGATGTTACACCAAAGGGTTCACACCGGAGAGAAACCTTATCAGTGCCCCGAATGTGGCAGGAATTTTGCCCAGAATTCCACTTTACGTCGCCATCTTGCTGTACACCGAAGGAAAACGCAGGAACTGAATTCTGTGCGGATTTTATCTTCCTGATGAAGCCGATTGTCTGATCGCCAATAATTCATCTGGTCCAACATGCAATGCCTTGAAAAAGTATTCATACCCCTTGAGTTTTCCACATTTTGTAGTTAAAACCATTTAAGGCAATTGGTCCACTGGATTTTTGTTAGGATGAATACAAATGCACGCCACACTTTTCAGGTATTTTTTGAATACAAATGCACGCCACACTTTTCAGGTATTTTTTGGTAAAAAAATGTTGAAAACCATTTATCATTTCCCTTCCACTTCACAATTATGTGCCACTGTGTGTTGGTCTATCACATAAAATCCCAATAAAATACATTTAAGTTTTTGGTGGTAACATGACAAAATGTGGAAAATTTCAAGGGGTGTGAATACTTTTTCAAAGCACTGTAGAGCTTACACAAGGATTAGTGCAAATGTGCCTGCAGGCAAAGGGGGAGGCATGGAAAACGTGAGTATCTGGGGACCCAATCAAGCGGAACTTTGCCTCAGATGGGCCTAGTGACATATTAAGGGAGGATATGATGACCTATAAATGGCCCATACAGAACACCCAGAGGAAATTCGTCTGAAAGCTACGTCCAAGAAAAGGGCAAGGGTTAATCACGAGAATTTTATATACTTTTTGTAATAAAAGATACTGCTTTTAAACCTTTATAAACTGTTGTAATGTCTATGGTGGTGCCATGAAAGTCTTATTTTCATATACATAGTCATTTTGGGATGTAGGTACCTCTTATCACTGTATAACTTCTAGCACACATTACTTTAACCCAATTGCCTATGGCCTCTTTCCCTATTGGTGTGGGAATCGGTGATCAGGTAAGTAAACATGGACCACCAAGAAGGGGTATTTAATTTTACTGACACTGACCACTAATGAGGGGGGTTCCTATTGCTCCCACAAATATCAATGCTGAGAGTTATTGTATCCACTAACAACAATACTAGGGGTTATTTGTTCACTGACACCAATGCTGGGGGTTATTATTGTGTCAACTGACACCAATACTGGGGTTAATATTGCTCTCAATGACACCAATATTGGGGGTTGTTATTGTTTCCACTGACATCAATGCTGGGGTTATTATTATGTGCACTGGCACTAATGCTGGGAGTTATTGCTCTCACTGACACCAATGCTTAGGGTTGTTATTGCATCCACTGACACCAATGCTGGAGGTTATTATTACTTATACTAAATTAGAGGGTTTATTATGGCTTCCATTGACACCAATGCTGGGGTTTATTATTACCGATACCAATGCTAGGGGTTGTTATTACTGACACCAATGCTGGGGGTTATTATTGTTATCACTGAGACCAATGCTGGGGGTTATTATTACTAACACCAATGCTAGGGGTTGTTATTACTGACACCAATGCTGGGAGTTATTATTGCTTCCACTGACACCAATACTGGGAGTAATATCGCTCCCAATGTAACCAATACTGGGAGTTATTGCTTCGATTGACACCAATGCTAGGAGTTACTATTACTCCAACTGACACCAATGCTGGGGTTTATTATTGTTTCTGTGGACTCAAATGCTGGGTGTTTTTATTGCTCTCACTGACACCAATGCTTAGGGTTGTTATTGCATCCACTGACACCAATGCTAGAGGGTATTATTACTGACACCAATGCTAGAGGGTATTATTACTGACACTAATGTGGAGGGGGTTATTATGGCTTCCACTGACTGGTTATTATTAATGACACAGATGATGGAGGTTATTTTTACCAACACCAATGCTGTTCATTACTTTTGTATCAACTGACACCAATGCTAGGGGTTATTATTACTGACACCAATGCTGAGGGTTATTATTGCTGACAGCAATGCTAAGGGTTATTATTGCTGACACCAATGCTGAGGGTTATTATTGCTGACACCAATGCTGAGGGTTATTATTGCTGACACCAATGCTAGGGGTTATTATTGCGTCAAATGACCCCCAATGCTGGGGGTTATTATTACTGACACCAATGCTGGGGGTTATTATTACTGACACCAATGCTGGGGTTTATTATTGCGTCAAATTACACCAATGCTGGGGGTTATTATTGCTGACCCCAATGCTGGAGGTTATTATTGCTGACCCCAATGCTGGAGGTTATTATTGCTGACCCCAATGCTGGGGGTTATTATTGCTGACACCAATGCTGGGGGTTATTATTGCTGACACCAATGCTGGAGGTTATTATTGCTGACCCCGATGCTGGGGGTTATTATTGCTGACCCCAATGCTGGGGGTTATTATTGCTGACCCCGATGCTGGGGGTTATTATTGCTGACCCCGATGCTGGGGGTTATTATTGCTGACCCCATTGCTTGGGGGTTAATATTTTACTCCCACTTTCTCTACAGTGTAGCCCAAGACCCTTATATGTCTAAAACATAGCAAAGGGGGAAGAGTGCCACACTACATGCCATATGCAGTCAGTCATCACCCATTTTACTTTTTGGCCATGCCCACAAGCTTTCAGCAGGATTAGATTGGGACTACAATCCAAAACCAATTTCCATCTGTAGCATCTTCAGTAGGGGCTTGGAAATTATAGATGACCCAGGACTGGCTCATTTTTACAAGCATCAGCCAGTCAGCTGTATCTGGGGACAGATGGGCTCTTTCTTCCGGAACAAAGCCCCCCACTTGGTTCACACAAGGTTATTCAGCCTGAACCCCCATCTACTAGGACTCAGTGATGGTGAACCTTGGCACCCCAGATGTTTTGGAACTACATTTCTCATGATTCTCATGCACTCTGCAGTGTAGGTGAGCATCATGGGAAATGTAGTTCCACAACATCTAGGGGTGCCAAGGTTCACCATCACTGTACTAGGTGATGGGTGCCACCTACTCCGGCAGTGCCATGCAGCCAGATTACTTGGTATAGATCACTTGTCCACATCATGGAAGGAGACCCTCCACACTACATAGGGTCTTTGTGGAAGACGCACTACAGACAGGTCTAAGCCCCGAGGTCTTTGCTTCTGATACTGTCAACAACAATGCTTTTAATCTGCCAGTTTGGTGGAATGCATACTGTTAGGTACGCTCTATGATGCCATAGACCGATTATCCTTTTCAAGTAGACTCATGTTGCAACTAACAAATATACACAAGGTTTGGTGTATGACCTCTATTATGTGGCTTTACTTAACCACTTCAATACAGGGCACTTAGACACCTTCCCGCCCAGACCAATTTTCAGCTTTAAGCGCTGTTGCAATTTGAATGACAATTGCTCGGTCATGCTACACTGTACCCAAACAAATTTTTTATCATTTTGTTCCCCTAAATAGAGCTTTCTTTTGGTGGTATTTGATCACCTCTGCGGCTTTTTTTTTTTTGCGCAACAAATAAAAAAAGACCGAAAATTTTGAAAAAAAACAAGTTTTTCTTTGTTTCTGTTAGAATTTTTTGTAAATAAGTACGTTTTCTTCTTCAATGACGGGCACTGATATGGTGGCACTGATGGGCACCGATGAGGTGGCACCAATGAGGTGGCACTGACGGGCACTGATGGGCACTGATAGATGGCACTGATGGGCACTTATAGGTGGCACTGGTATGCGGCACTCATAGGCGGCACTGATGGGCACTCGTAGGTGGCATTGATTGGTACTTATGGGTGGCACCGATGGGTACTTATGGGTGGCACTGATAGGTGGCATTGATGGGCACTGACAGGTGGCACCGATGACACTGATTGATGGCACTGAATAAACTGATTGGTGGCATTGCTGGGCAGACCTGAAACATGTTGGTCCCAATCAGTGCCCATTTGTGGGCACTGATTGGCACAGATTGGGCACATGTGGATGGCCATGGGGTACATACCTGGCCATCCACATGTTACCCCTTCCCTGGTGGTCCTAGTGGCGATCCCTGGTGGTCCAGTGTGGTGATTTGGGGGGGGCTGCGCTGATAAACAATCAGTGCAGACCCCCCCTGTCAGGAGAACCGCCGATCGGCTCTTCCTATTGACATCGTAATCAGCCGTGATTGGACAGGCTCTTTACCAAGATCGGTGTAGCTGCGTGTCAGGCTGACACACCGCTCCACCGATCGCCGCGATGCGCGAGCCCCTGCGGGTGCGCGGTGGCATGTTATCCTGCTGGACATCATATGATGCCCAGTCAGGATAACTGAACCACTTCCTGGACGTCAATTCGCTATAGGCCGGGCGGGAAGGGGTTAAAGCGGAGATCCACCCAAAAATGGAACTTCCGCTTTCCGTTTCCTCCCCCCCCTCCGGTGTCACTTTTGGCACCTTTCAGGGGGGAGGGGGAGCAGATACCTGTCTAATACAGGTATTTTGCTCCCACTTCCAGGCATAGATACCAAAAAGGAAAAAAGCGGAACATCCACTTTAATAAAGACTATGCAAAAAAAAAAAAAGACGACACCTAACATTTCCGTTTCTCAGTGGGCGAGAATATTTGGGGATACAGGCTCTTTAACCACTTGCCTACCAGGCCAATTCTGACACTTTTCTCCTACATGCAAAAATTATTTTTATTTTTTGCTAGAAAATTACTCAGAACCTCCAAACATTATATGTGTTTTTTTTAAGCAGAGACCCTAGGGAATAAAATGGTGGTCATTGCAACTATTTATCTCGCACAGTATTTGTGCAGCAATTTTTCAACCACGTTTTTTTTTTGGGGGGGGGGGGCAGTTTCATGCATTAAAAAAAAAAACAAAAAAAAAAAACAGTAAAGTAAGCACAATTTTTCACATAATGTGAAAGTTGATGTTACGCAGAGTAAATAGATACCTAACATGTCACGCTTTAAAATTGCGCACACCCGTGGAATGGCGCACAACTTCGGTACTTAGAAATGCCCAAAGGCGACGCTTTAAACATCTTTTACAGGTTACCTGTTTAGGGTTACAGAGGAGGTCTAGTGCTCTCGCTCTAAGGTTTGCGGCGATACCTCACATGTGTGATTTGAATGCCATTTACATATGTGGGCGCGACTTACGTATGCATTCGCTTCTGCGCGCGGGGACGGGGGCACTTTCGTTTTTCCTTTTTGTTTATTTTACTTTTATTTTTCTGTTTTGACATCTAGCACTAGAATTATTGCTCTCGCTCTAACGTTTGCCGGGATACCTCACATGTGTGGGTCTGAACTCCATTTACATATGTGGGCGCGACCTAAGTATGCGTTCACTTCTGCGCGCAGGGACGGGGACGCTTAAAAAAATTTTTTTCATTGTTTATTTTACTTTTATTTTTCTATTTTGACGCTTTCTTTTTTAAGTTTTCTTTTTTTTTGATCACTTTTATTCCTATTACAAGGAACGTAAACATCCCTTGTAAAAGAAATAGTGTGCGGCAGGTCCTCTTTATGGAGAGATCTGGGGTCAATAAGTCCCCAGATCTCATCTCTAGGCTGGGAAGCCTAAAGTAAAAAAACAAAAAAATGATCTTGGCTTCCCGGCCGAGGCAGCGGCATATTTTAAAATACAGAAGCCGGGCGTGACGTCATAACATCACGCCCGGCCTCGGAAAAGGTCATAGAGACTTCCGGGGACCATCTGGCCCACCAGATTCTGTACAATCAACTTCTTGCGCCGGCCAACTCCTTCTTTGACTTGCCGATCGCACAGGCGAGCCTGTAGAAGCACCAGGGGGCAGTTGCTATGATTGTTTTTACGGTGCAGGGAATCACGGGCAGTAAAAGAAAATATCAATGATGCCTGTAACTGCACCTGCACAAACAACAAAATGAAATACGGGCGCAAACACTTAGTGCATTTTCCCAAGCACTTTATTAGAGGATCAAAGATACAAGTTATACTCCCAAAACCAGTGTGAATCACAGCGTTGTATAAAACCCAGGAACCATCATAGAACTCCTCAGGTTCAAAAGGATAATAGTACCAGGCTGACATGTTTCGGGGAACATGCCCCCTTCATCAGAGTAGAGTTTTGCTCTGATGAAGGGGGCATATCCCCTGAAACTTGTCAGCCTGTTACCATCATCATTTTGAACCCGAGGACCATTTTGAATCTACGATGAGCTTGCTTTCGGTTCCTGGGTTTTATACAACGCTATGATTGGTTTTGTGAGTATAGCTTTGATCCTCTATTAAAGTGCTTGGACAACTGCACTAGGCGCCTTTTGTTCTTTTTGTTGTTTGTGCGGTCACAAGATATCCCAGTCTTCAGAGGACTTACAATGCATTGATCATCCAGTCTGTGTTGCACAGTGGTCATTGTCATCATCAGAAGTACTGTGCCCGGCTTCTTTAGGAACTCTTAGCGCTATGGTATCAAGTCTTTGTAAAGCTGACCTATGGAACAAGACAACATCCAGGGAAATTTGGAAAGACTGGACATACAGAAGTATTCATACCCCTTGAAATTTTCCACATTTTGTCATGTTACAACCAAAAATGTAATAGACCAACACAAAGTGGCACATAATTGTGAAGTGGAGAGAAAATGATAAATGGTTTTCAAATTTTTTTTACAAATAAATATGTGAAAACTGTGGGGTGGATTTGTATTCAGCCCCCTTTACTCTGATACCCCTAACTAAAATCTAGTGGAACCAATTCCGTGTGTAATTTAATCTCAGTATAAATACAGCTGTTCTGTGAAGCCCTCAAAGGTTTGTTAGAAAACATAGTGAAACAGCATCATGAAGGCCAAGGAACACACCAGACAGGTCAGGGATAAAGTTGTGGAGAAGTTTAAAGCAGGGTTATGTTATAAAAAAAATATCCCAACCTTTGAACATCTCATGGAGCTCTGTTCAATCCATCATCCGAAAATGTAGAGTATGACACAACTGCAAACCTACCAAGACATGGCCGTCCACCTAAACTGACAGGCCGGGCAAGGAGAACATTCATCAGAGAAGCAGCCAAGAGGTCCATGGTAACTCTGGAGGAGCTGCAGAGATCCACAACTCAGGTGGAAGAATCTGTCCACAGGACAGCCATTAGTCGTGCTCTCCACAAATCTGGCCTTTATGGAAGAGTGACAAGAAGAAAGACATTGTTGAAAGAAAACCATAAGAAGTCCTGTTTGCAGTTTGTGAGAATCCATGTGGAGGACACAGCAAACATGTGGAAGAAGATGCTCTGGTCAGATGAGACCAAAATTGAACATTTTGGCCTAAAAACAAAACGCTATGTGTGGCGGAAAACTAACACTGCACATCACCCTGAACACACCATCCCCACTGTGAAACATGGTGGTGGCAGCATCATGTTGTTGGGATGCTTTTCCTCAGCAGGGACAGGGAAGCTGGTCAGAGGTGATGGGAAGATGGATGGGGACAAATGCAGGGCAATCTTTAGAAGAAAACCCGTTAGAGTCTGCAAAAGACTTGAGAGTGGGGCAGAGGTTCACCTTCCAGCAGGACAACGACCCTAAACATACAGCCAGAGCTACAATGGAATGGTTTACATCAAAGCATATTCATGTGTTAGAATGGTCCAGTTAAAGTCCAGACCTAAATCCAATTGAGAATCTGTGGCAAGACTTGAAAATTGCTGTTCACAGATGCTCTCCATCCAATCTGACAGAGCTTGAGATATTTTGCAAACAAAAATGAGCAAAAATGTCCCTCTCTAGATGTGCAAAGCTGGTAGAGACATCCGCAAAAAGACTTGCAGCTGTAATTGCAGTGAAAGGCGGTTCTATAAAGTATTGACTCAGGGGGGGCGCCATACAAATGTACCCCACAATTTTCACATAGTTATTTGTAAAAAAAATTGAAAATCATTTATCATTTTCCTTCCACTTCACAATTATGTGCCACTTTGTGTTGGTCTATCAGATAAAATCCCAATAAAATACATTTACGTTTTTGGCTGTAACATGACAAAATGTGGAAAATTTCAAGGGGTATGAATACTTTTTCAAGGCACTGTAAGTGGACAGCCTCTTCAGGAACGCTGGGGAATACTGATCTGGTTGTCCCATTCCAAGAGTTCAAGCCAAAGGAGAAGGTTCTATTGTGAATAATTGTGTTTTTCTATTCCAAAAAAGGCATCTAAGGTCCCTTTCCCACTGCCGCAACTTGAAAGTCCCGCAATTTCGGGGAATGCCTGTTGTAAACTAGAGGTCTATGGACCTCAACTCGCATCAAAGTCGGACCAAAGTAGTACAGGGACAACTTTGAAGTCGCACAGATATGAATGGCACTCATTGGAAATCATGGGGTCCCAAGTCGCACAAGTGTGAAAGGGGCCTTAGGAAAAGAAACTGGCTAGGATGAAAGTAAGAGGCAGATGTTCCCCTTGAAAACATAGGAATCCTCCCTCTATGGGGGAAGCACCCCTGTGAATGAGCCCTATTCAAAAGATATAACAAAACCCTTTCCAAGGGTGTTATCTCAAGGATACAAACAAATGTTTTGCATGTTATCTCAAAGAGTCTAACTAGCCCAGTCCAACAACTAAAACACGCTCTACCGCATATTACCTGGGAGACTGGAGACGGGCGCTCTGGCCCAAATGTCGTTGAAGTGTAGCAATAATCCTCGGATACAATGAAGCCGGCTACTCTGTAACATCCATTGTGGCAATTCTTTATTGGCTACATAGCAGGATATAGTAATAAGACTAACGCGTTTCGGCCGAACCCTTAATCATATCATTGTGTTGAAGCGCGTTAGCACCGCTAAGTAGCCAATAAAGAATTGTCACAATGGATGTTGCCGAGTAGCCGGCTTCATTGTATCAGAGTCCAATTAGCCCTCTTAATCTTTTCCTTGGGTTTACACAATGATTACTGTATCTAGGATTTGGAGTTGGGAGTGGTTTAGCATTAGAATGTAAGCTCCTCCAGTACAAAAACTGATGTGGCTAGCTCAATGTTCTCTGTACAGCAATGTGGTATGTGTCAGCACCATAAAAATGTAGAATAACAATAGTGTGTGTGTGGGGGCATTAGAGTGTAAGCTCCTCTGTTGCGGACACTGATAGAACCTGCTCTGTGTAGCACTACAGAACATTTCAGATCTATACTCTCACTGGCCACTTTATTAGGTCCACCTTGCTAGTACTGGCTTGGACCCCCTTTTGCCTTCATTGTTGGTGGCATAGATTTAACAAGGTGTTGGAAACGTCCCTCAGAGATTTTGGTCCATAGTGATTTGTCCGCTGCATATCCATGATGCAAACCCCATTCCACCACGTCCCAAAGTTGCTCTATTGGATGAGATCTGGTGAGTGTGGAGGCCATTGGAGTACAGTGACCTCATTGTCCAGGGTGCTCTATTGGATGAGATCTGGTGAGTGTGGAGACCATTGGAGTACAGGGACCTCATTGTCCAGTGGTGAGATGATTGGAGCTTTGTGACATGGTGCATTATCCTGCTGGAAGGAGCCATCAGAAGATGGGGACACTGTAGTTATAAAGGGATGGACATGGTCAGCAACAATACTCAGGTAGGCCGTGGTGTTTACACCATGCTCAATTGTTACTTTAACCCCTTCCTATTGACCGTACACATATATGCGGCCTCAGCTTTAAGGGGTTATACCGGGGTGATGCCTGCATCTGCAGGTATCATCCCGGTACCATTTTTTTAGAGCGGACGGTCGGTTCTTCAGGGATAGCAACCGATGTGGCTAAAAGCTGCTCGGCTGTTATTCTGGAGGAGCGAGAGGGGACGACCCACCGGGAGACCCGAGACATGATCTGGCACTTATGCCGGAAACTACTTCTTTCCAGTCTTCTTTCTGTAAACATGGAAGCGGCGTCACAACGTCACTTCCGGTTTACTAGGCTGCTAAAAAAAAAATATATAAAAAAATAAAAACCCCGATCCCTCCATAAAGAGTACCTGACACCACCTATTACTGTGTCACAAAGGATGTTTACATTCCTTTTGACAGCAATAAAAGTGATTAACATTTTTTTTTTTTTTAAAGTGACAATGTAAAAAAATTAAGATAAAATTAATTTTAAAGCGCCCCCATCTTCACGAGCTTGCACAGCAAAGAAAAAGAACACGCAAGTCGCGCCAGCATATGTAAACGGAGTTCAAATCACACATGTGAGGTATCACCACGATCGACAGCACGAGAGCAATAATTCTAGCACTAGACCTCCTCTGTAACTCTAACCTGGTAACCGTATTTTTTTTTTTTTTTAAACTGCCGCCTATGGAGATTTTTAGGTACCGTAGTTTGTCGCCATTCCACAAGTGTGCGCAATTTCAAAGCATGAAATGTTGGTTATCTATTTACTCTGCGTAACATTATCTTTCACATTATACAAAAAAAATAAATAAAAAAAAAAAATTGGGCTAACACTACCGTTTATTTTATTTTTTTTTTTTTTAATTCATTAAAGTATATTTTTTCCTAAAATATTGCGTTTAAAAGACCACTGTGCAAATACAGTGTGACATAAAATATTGCAACAACCGCCATTTTATTCTCGAGTCTCTGCTAAAAAAAAAAAAAAAGTTATATATCTCTCTATCTAGATAGATAGATAGAATTTTTGGGGTTCTAAGTAATTTTCTAGCAAAAAATACAGATTTTAACTTGCAAGCAACAAATATCAGAAATAGGCTTGGTCATTAAAAAAAGGTTAAATTCATGAATTTTTTTTTTTTTGGAAAAAAAAACAGAAAAATCGCTGTGCAAATACCGTGTGACATAAAAAGTTGCAACAACCGACATTTTGCTAAAAAGAAAAACATATATAAAAATGTTTGAGGGTTCTGAGTAATTTTCTAGAAAAAAAAAAAAGATGATGACTTTTGCATGTAGGAGCAAAGTGCCAGAATTGGCCCGGATGGGAAATGGTTAGATAAAACTCACCTCCCAGTTCAAATGTCATTTGGAGTCAAACAACCTATGAAAAACATACTATAAGCACAGTAATCACGGTAAAATCGGCCCAAAATCGCAGTAAATTTGCGGTAAAAACGTGGTGCGTTTTCAGTGCCATTATTGGCACCTTTTCTTCTTTAAGTCGCGCAATTTTTGTCACGATTTCAGGGAATGCCTGTATAAACTTGAGGTCTATGGACCTCAACTCGCATCAGAGTCAGACCAAAGTAATACAGGGAGTCGCACAGATATGAATGGTTTATCGTTGGGTATACGACTTGTCATGTGACTCTGTCGAAAGTCACAGGAATAGTCGCACAAGAGTGAAAGGGCCCTCAGTGGAAAAGGTAGATAACGTTTAGGCCTCTTTCACACTTGTGTGACTTTTCCTGTGACTTTGGACATCAGCATCGCATGACAAGTCGCATACCCAACTATAACTTCAAGTCGCACCGACTTCAAAAGTAGTCCCTGTACTACTTTGGCCCGACTTTGATGTGAGTTGAGGTCCAAAGACCTCAAGAACACACAGGCATTCCCCTAAAATCGCGTTAAAATCACGGCAGTGTGAAAGGGGCCTGACTGCCAAGCAAAGACGAAGAAAATTACTGCACAGCCAATCAGAAATTGCGATAAGGACAGCCCTCCAGATTGAAAACACCAAGAACTAGAGAGAAAAATCAAACTGGGAGACCAGATATAAAAAAAAAAGTTTATTGAACCTTTGGACCCCCAGAACCAGAATTCATTCCTGCGGATTATTATGAGTCTTCTGATGCTTCATAAGTGTCCATTTCAGAGTGAAGTTCCGCCCACAATCTGTGCACTGAAAGGGTTTCTCTCCGGTGTGAATCCGGCGATGTTTGTCCAGGTTGGATTTGTGCGAGAAGCTTTTCCCACAGTCCGAGCAGCAGTATGGCTTCTCTCCGGTGTGAACGCGTTCGTGCTTCATCAGATTGGCCTTCTGGGTGAAACGTTTCCCGCAGTGTGAGCAAGGGAAAGGCTTCTCCCCGGTGTGCGTCCGGATGTGCTTCACCAGAGTCATTTTGTCCTTGAAGCTTTTGCCACACTCGGTACACGGGAAGGGCCGCTCACCGGTATGACCCTTTCGGTGTTTAATGAGAAATGACATCCGTGTGAAGCTCTTCCCGCACTCCGGGCAAGCGAAGGGGCTCTGGCTGGCGTGCATCCTCTGGTGATCGGCAAGGTAGGAGCGGCGGGCGAACGGTTTCCCACACTCGTGGCACAAGAACGGCTTTTCGGCCCCGTGCACCACCTGATGGTCAACAAGACTGGATCGGCGAGTGAATCGCTTACCGCAGTCGGGGCAGGAAAATGGCTTCTCACCCGTATGAGATCTTTGGTGTTCCGCCAGGATGGATTTGAGCGTAAAGCATTTGCCGCATTCGGAGCAGGAGTACGGACGCTCGCCGGTGTGTATCCGCAAGTGCTCAACCAGAGATGACCTCAAAGTGAACGATTTCCCACACTCTGAACAGGAAAACGGCCTTTCCTGCCGGTGAAACTTTGCATGCTTTACCAGATTGGAACGCTGAGCAAAACACTTCCCGCACTCAGGGCACAAAAACGGCTTTTCCCCTGAATGAGTCCTCTGGTGTATGATGAGACCCGAGTTATAGGCAAAACATTTCCCGCACTCCGAACAGGAGAGGGGCTTTGAGCCCGTGACGTTCCTCAACATATTGTTGACGTTTTGAGGAAGAGAACCCTGATTCTCCGAGCCAGGAAATATTTCTCCGATGTGAGATGGCTCCTCACAATTAGAAGTATCAACTGGTCCTGGGGGAATATTTGGGATAATAGGACTTTCTCCTTCTTCTGTTAGATCGTCACCTTCTAGATCATCATCTGAATAGGTTTTAACAACGTTGTATTCATCTGCAAATTATATAAAATAAACTTTTTAGTGGGAGAAACGGGAGGGCGAGGTCCTGGGAAATAGTGCAGTGTGGAGGACACAGGAGGAGGACCTGGGAGATGGTGAAGTGTGGAGGATAAGGGAGGAGGACAGGGGAGATGGTGAAGTGTGGGGGATAAGGGAGGAGGACCTGGAAGATGGTGAAGTGTGGAGGACACAGGAGGAGGACCTGGGAGATGGTGAAGTGTGGAGGACACAGGAGGAGGACACGGGAGATGGTGAAGTGTGGAGGACACAGGAGGAGGACCTGGGTGATGGTGAAGTGTGGAGGATAAGGGAGGAGGACCTGGGAGATGGTGCAGTGTGGAGGATAAGGGAGGAGGACACGGGAGATGGTGAAGTGTGGAGGATAAGGGAGGAGGACCTGGGAGATGGTGAAGTGTGGAGGATAAGGGAGGAGGACCTGGGAGATGGTGAAGTGTGGAGGATAAGGGAGGAGGACCTGGGAGATGGTGAAGTGTGGAGGATAAGGGAGGAGGACCTGGGAGATGGTGAAGTGTGAGGGATAATGGAGGAGGACCTGGGAGATGGTGAAGTGTGGAGGATAAGGGAGGGGGACCTGGGAGATGGTGCAGTGTGGAGGACACAGGAGGAGGACCTGGGTGATGGTGAAGTGTGGAGGATAAGGGAGGAGGACCTGGGAAATGGTGCAGTGTGGAGGATAAGGGAGGAGGACCTAGGAGATGGTGCAGTGTGGAGGATAAGGGAGGAGGACCTGGGAGATGGCGCAATGTGAGGGATAAGGGAGGAGGACACAGGGGAGGACCTGGGAGATGGTGAAGTGTGGAGGACACAGGGGGAGGACCTGGGAAATGGTGCAGTGTGGAGGATAAGGGAGGAGGACACGGGAGATGGTGAAGTGTGGAGGATAAGGGAGGAGGACAGAGGAGATGGTGCAGTGTGGAGGATAAGGGAGGAGGACACGGGAGATGGTGAAGTGTGGAGGATAAGAGAGGAGGACAGAGGAGATGGTGCAGTGTGGAGGATAAGGGAGGAGGACACGGGAGATGGTGAAGTGTGGAGGATAAGAGAGGAGGACGGGGAGATGGTGAAGTGTAGAGGATAAGGGAGGAGAACAGAGGAGATAGTGAAGTGTAGAGGAAAAGGGAGGAGGACACGGGAGATAGTGCAGTGTGAGGGATAAGGGAGAACAGAGGAGATGGTGCAGTGTGGGGGATACAGGAGAAGGGCACGGGAGATGGTGCCGTGTGGGGGACAAGGGAGATGGTGCGGTGTGAAGGATAGGGGAGATGGAGCAACATAAAGAACATGGCAGATGGTGTAGAGTTTGAATATTATTAAGTATTTTTTTTTTTTACTCACCTGTACTGATTTCTACAAATGTTTCCTCCTCCTTACACGGTTCATCGTACATTAAGTACATCTCATCCTCTTCTTCCTTGACCTCAACTTTAAAAGAAATGACATCTTCTGCCTACAAAGATAATCAAATTTAAAAAAAAACAAACAAACCCATAAACACACATTATACAAAGCAGAGTGGAGTAACTTTTCTGGAACTCTTCATGCAGCCAACCTGATCTTGGTACGAGATGGTGTGATCTTCCTCTGTAGAATTCCAGGAATCCAGAGGACGGGGACATCTCTCTGGTGGGTTCTCATTACTGGATCCATCTGTAGGAAACACACACACTGACTGAATACATTGTTTCTATGTGTTTATCAGATGATGGGGGATCTAGGTAGACCCTCCGTACTGCTCTCTCCTTTACAATAAAGTCTCCTCTTACCCGGTGATGTGAGGTGCGGCCGGTCTTCCACCATGACGTCTTTGTAGAGATCCTTGTGTCCTTCTATATACTCCCACTCCTCCATGGAGAAATAGACAGTGACATCCTGACACCTTATAGGAACCTGACACACACAATGATACAGTCACCATCCAGACACATCCCTTGTCTGTTACTGGATAATGTCCCAGAATTCCCAACACCGCTCACCTCTCCTGTCAGCAGCTCCATCATCTTCTGGGTGACTTCTACTATCTTCTTATTGTTTCCTTCAGATGTCAGGGAGGGAGGTGGAGGGACTGTAATGGTTACCTGGCCACCAGATTTCACAGGAGGAAAACTCTGTATTGAAAAAGGAAAAAAGTCATGACATTTTACCCTTCTGACCCCTCCTCATCTCTTGGGTTGGGTCTGTGTTTTAATACTAAAGATAGAAGGTGATGTCATGTGACCTCCCAGAATCCTCCTCACCTCTCCGGTCAGGTCTGTGTTTTATTAATAGAGATAAGAGTGATGTCATGTGACCTCCCAGAATCCTCCTCACCTCTCCGGTCAGCAGCGAGATGATCTCCAGAGTGAGGTCTAATATCTTCTCTGTTATAAGACTCTGCTCCTCCATCCTTAATACCTCCACAGCTCACTTCTTCACAACTGCACTATCATCACAACTTAATCAACCTGGCAAATCCTACACATGGAACAAAATGATAACATTTATTAAAAAATGAACAAAAAAATTATTGGCTTTTTCTTAGCTTCAAAAAGTTGAAGGTCTCTCCATAATCACCCTTCCCTCCCCTGGGGATCTGAGACTGAAAATTCCTTCTGACCCAACAATAATAGAGCCGCGGTCCTCCAACAGGCAGCAGCTGTGGAGTGCAGGAAAGGAGAGCGTCAATGCTGGGAAGGCTGTCGAGAGAACCGATCACAGTGACAGATGTAACCCCTTCCTGGTTTGCCTCCAACTGTCCGATTCAGTGGATCCTCTGCTTTCGGAGTCACCATCCCTGAACAAGGGTGAAGCTCATGCATTCTCCCTTTCCAGATCTGCATCCTTGTTTTGGTCGCTGAAACTGGTGGATCAGAATGATGCCCAGGAAGCTGGCATTTTCAGAAGGAGGTCAGCAATGGAACCTCCTGTAGTTCTAGTAATAGGTTCTGGCACAGCAGACAGGTGGAGGAACCAAACAAAAGGGGAAAGGACTAGCACATGGTGACTGGATAAGAAGATGCAAATAGACCTTATTGGACTTTCTTAGGGATCTTACACACGCCTCTCCAGAGATCCAGTTCCAGGTCTTCTCTCCGGAACACAGCTGGCTGCACTTCCTGGTTTCATCTGGAGAGTCAGTGCTGTGGTCAGGCAGGGTACAGTTCTCTTGACTGGTGGTGTACCAATCAAAAAACAGCTCTATTTACTGGTGCCACCTTAAATTGCAAAGCAACACATGGCTCAGGGTTTGAGCGATTCATCGCTATGCTTCAGCTGAGTCCCTCCCCCCCTGCAGTACTTACCTGTATGCCATACTCTCTGCCTCCTGAGCACTCCCAGCCATGTGGGCTCTAGTAATTCTAGTGCATCCAGTGACTCCAAGTGTGCTCCCAGTCCACAAGTCATTTAATGACTTCAGTGTGCCAAATACACCCAGTGATTTGAACTGTGCTCCAATCTAGGTGTCCTCTAATGACTACAGTGAGCTCAGGGAATACAAGTGTGTTCAGAGTCCACATGACATCTTGTGACTCCAGTGATTCTGATTTCACTCCCAGTCCACGTGGCACCAAGTGACTCCAGTGCGCCCAGTGACTCCAAGTGTGTTCCCAACCCACGTGGCAGCTAGTGACTCCAGTGCGCCCAGACACCAAGTACATTCCTTGTCTACATGTCATCTATTATCACCAGTGCAGCCAGTTACTCCAAGTGCCTTCCTTGTCTACATGTCATCTACTGTCTCCAGTGCACTCAGTTACTCCAAGTGTGTTCCCAGACTACATGTCATCGATTGCCTCCAAGTGTGTTCCCAATTCATATGGCAGCTAGTGACTTCAATTCACCCAGTTACTCCCAAGTGCACCCCCAGTTTATGGGTCATCTACTGACTTCAGTGCACCTAATTATTTCAAGTGCTTTCCCAGTCCACATGTCATCTAGTGGCTCTGGTGCGGTCAGTTACCCTCAGTTTCTTCCCAGACCAGTTACTCCAAATGCATTCCCAGTCTACATGTCATCTAGTGTCTCCAATGCACCCAGTAACTCCAAGTGCGCTCCTAGTTTATGTGTCATCTAGTGTCTCCTGTACGTCCCCCAGTCCACGTGTCATCTACTAACTCCATTGCTCCCAGTTACTCCACGTGCATTCCAGGTCCACATGTCATCTAGTGTCTCCTGTACGTCCCCCAGTCCACGTGTCATCTACTAACTCCATTGCTCCCAGTTACTCCACGTGTATGTCATCTAGTGCCTTCAGTGCTAGGAACAAAGATAGCAGGACCTTGTCTAAAGGTTTTCGGAGTACAAAGACCCCTGATCCCAGCCAAGGCCTCATCTAGTGACTCCAGTGCATCCCCAGTCTATGTGTCATCCACTGACCCCATAGCGCCCAGTTACTCCAAGTGCATTGCCAGTCCACATGTCATCTTGGGCCTCCAGTGCTGGGTACAGAGATAGATGGACCTCATCCAAAGACCCCTGATCCCAGCCAAGGCCCCATCTAGTGACTCTAGTACATCCCCAGTCTATGTGTCATCCAGTGACTCCATAACGCCCAGTTACTCCAAATGCATTCCCAGTCCACTTCATCTAGTGCCTCCAGTGCTGGGAACAGAGATAGACGGACCTTGTCTAAAGGCTTTTGGAGTACAAAAACCCCTGATCCCAGCCAAGGCCCCATCTAGTGAGTCCAGTGCATCCCCAGTCTATGTTTCATCCACTGACTCCATAGCGTCCAGTTAATCTAAGTGCATTCCCAGTCCACATGTCATCTAGTGCCTCCAATGCTGGGAACGAGATAGATGGACCTCATCTGAAGGGTTTGGAGTACAAAGACCCCTGATCCCGGCCAAGGCCCCATCTAGTGACTCCAGTGCTTCCCCAGTCTGTGCGTCATCCACTGACTCCATAGCGCCCAGTTACTCCAAGTGCATTCCCAGTCCACTTCATCTAGTGCCTCCAGTGCTGGGAACAGAGATAGACGGACCTTGTCTAAAGGGTTTTGGAGTACAAAAACCCCTGATCCCGGCCAAGGCCCCATCTAATGACTCCAGTGCATCCCCAGTCTACGTGTCATCCACTGACTCCATAGCGCCCAGTTACTCCAAGTGCATTCCCAGTCCACATGTCATCTAGTGCCTCCAATGCTGGGAACAGAGACAGACGGACCTCATCTGAAGGTTGCAGAGTAGAAAGGCCCCAAAGTAGTCATCATGACCATTTCACAGGCAACGTCTATGGGAAAATTCTGACACGCAACCCTCCATTCATTGTTTTTCTTTTCTATAATTCCATTCAGATACAATACAATCTTCTCTAAATAGCCTGTTATCTGCATTGGCAATATGTGTCCCCCCTTCCCCGCTGAACTGAAAATCTTCAAGGGTAATTCCCCTGGTGACCCCAAACAACTTACCAGACTCAGCCATTAACCAGTACGGTTCAAAGGCCCTTAGAACTTCCCAGAAAGCTGCTGGTGGCCCAATGTCCAGCGACCAACATTCACCCAAAGCTCAGGAGAGGTGAAAGGTGTGTCTCAGCCCCTCCTACTTCCTGAATATTCATGAGGAGTCATTCATATTCATTATGCCTCCATTAATGTCTGTTACTAGACGCCCAAAGCCATCAATGTAACAGAAACAGAAGCACCAATGCTCACCTATACCTACTTCCCCTTTAGATAAGCGCAAGGCGGAAGTTACTGTCACCTTACAGTCGCTTCCGGTAACCTAGGACCGCTCTATCTCTGCTATTGACAGCTCGGCTCCTCCCACTGCGCGCTGCTCGAGCGCAAAGCCACGCCCCTCCCTCTCTACAGGCTGGAGTCTCCCCGCCCAGCTCTGCAGCACGGACTGTCAAGAGACGATATGCGTGACGTCAGCAAGGTGGCCGCTCTAGTGAACACTAGGGGGGAAAAAATGATGTCCTCACTATAGAGGGAGGGGTAGACATTTTTCCGAAGTCCCTGATATCCTACTACAGTTCCCAGAATGATTTGCTGCAATCCTTTCTTATTATTTCCTGCTGGAGGCCAGAATAGGAGCAGCTTTGTTACTGGAATGAGAGACTCCTGCAAGACTGGTAGTATTATCTGTGTATCATAATTATTGATTATTGTTATAATTATTATTATTATTTATCAATACATAATTCCTCCAACCTTTCACTCCAGTAATAACAATGATCCACTTCTACTTAATAGTAAATAATAATATTATACTACAATTTAATTATTTGCATATCTCTGACATATGCTGCAACGCTGTTTGTAGAACCATTTACAATATGATGTCATTTAAGAATCCATATTCATAAACAAGTGAAAAATATTGTAAAATAATTCTTCGTTTTCAGGTCACCTAACTTCTTGGTGTCTGTGCCCCCATAGACAACCGTAACAAAGTATTTGGGTTTTTTTCTCTATTTTGTAGGCGCTGTCATTTACTTTTAAAAACGATCGCAGCGAGATCAAGTGTGCTGATCAGGAGACTCCTCCAAGAGAACCTGTCTGACCACCATGACTGATCTGCTGGGGATGGACAACGACGGAGGCCACAAGACCGAGAAGATATTTAACATTACTATGGAGATCATTACACTGCTGGCTGGAGAGGTGAGGAGGATTCTGGGAGGTCACATGACATCACTCTTATCTCTATTAATAAAACACAGACCTGACCGGAGAGGTGAGGAGGATTCTGGGAGGTCACATGACATCACTCTGATCTCTATTAATAAAACACAGACCTGACTGGGGAGGTGAGGAGGATTCTGGGAGGTCACATGACATCATTCTTATTTCTATTAATAAAACACAGACCTGACCGGAGAGGTGAGGAGGATTCTGGGAGGTCACATGACATCACTCTTATCTCTATTAATAAAACACAGACCTGACCGGAGAGGTGAGGAGGATTCTGGGAGGTCACATGACATCACTCTTATCTCTATTAATAAAACACAGACCTGACCGGGGAGGTGAGGAGGATTCTGGGAGGTCACATGACATCACTCTTATCTCTATTAATAAAACACAGACCTGACCGGAGAGGTGAGGAGGATTCTGGGAGGTCACATGATCTATCTCATCCATCTATCTCTGATAAGTTAATTAAACTCTATCGAAAAGCCAGTGGCGTGCAAAACACACCTCAAAAACTTCCACCCGGTGCCAAAAAAAAGTGCCCACACATAGAGAGTGAAACACAAAAACGTGCAATGGGTGTACAGAGTCCTCCACTAGGGAAGGACCTTACCCTGATCCCCCGGGGCGTTAGGCTCCAGACAGGGACTGAGGTACTCAGACAAAGGGTGCACCTGGCCGAAACCAGGCGGACCCCCACAACTGGAAGGACTGCCGAAGCAGACCAACCCAAGTACAGTGGGGCTCTCCCGAAGAGAGACCCCTCAAAGGAGAGGGCGAACCAAGCCAAAAGGCCTATGTCCACCCCCTCCCAAGACTTTCAGAGTAGGCCCGTGGACCCACACCCTACTCGCTACACAGTGACAAAACGTGTATACAAAGACAACCAAAAAAAGACAAAAAGGTGACAAACAGGGGTAAAAGAAAGAGTGGGGAAGATAGTGAGATGGGAGAGTGAAAGTGACCATTGTGCTATACAATGGCCGGCCCTCCGGCCAGGCATAAAAATTTCCCCTGGTCCTGGCCAAAAGGCCCGGCCCAAGAGGCAGGTGCAAAAAACGTGTGTTGTGGTGAAGTGACCATGGTGCCATAAAATCAAGTGCTTTCACACCGTGACTATACGGCACCCCTGAACTGCCACTTCAGGGGCACATTCACCACTGGCTTTTCGAAAAAGCCCCGACCCCCGGCCCAGACCACAGCAGACCCCACCACAGGCAGAAAGGATATGGAGATCAGGAAGTCGGAAAGAGTCCTTTATCAGGCCCTACCGTCGCTCCCATCTCTCCCTCCTAATTACATTCGGGAAGTACTAACCACTCCCCTCCCCCTTGTAAGAGGGAAGTAAGCGTTCTCTCCCGAATAACTGTCCGGAGCTAGATCTGCCCCAATCTAGGCCAGAAGGCCAGGGTGCCGACCCTCCGGTTCAGACCCCGTGTTTCTCCATCCCTATCAGAAGGATTCCCTTTCGGCTACAAACCGCTCCAGGTCACCTTCACTCCAGCAGACTTTGCATAGCAACCGCAATCCCGTCTCTATTTCGCCATAGATCAGGGACGGAAACAAGCGCCACCTCCTGGAAACTGATAAGAACAGATACTACACTTGATCTTAGCCAAAAGGCTGAGAAGCAATTAGCAATAATCACGCCTCAGTTGAACCTCATTGGCTATGATACTGCCACTGCGCAAAGCTGATAAGTTAATTAAACACAGACTTGACCAGAAAGGAGGTTAGAGGACCAAGGTGCAACGATCCTCTTAGCTGATCCACATGTTTGCTCTTTTCGAGGAGTCAAAGTCATTGCAAATAATCATTTTTTTATTTTGTGTCTCTCATTTGATAGGACTGTAGAGTGGTGAAGAAGGCATCTGGAGAAAATGTGGCGCCGAGCAAATGCCCCCGAGTTACAGGAGACAAATCCAAGAAACATAAAGAAAAGATCCTCGGGGTCACCAACAAGATCATTGAGCTGCTGACAGGAGAGGTGAGCGGTGCCGGGAATTCTGGGATATTATCCAGTAACAGACAAGGGATGTGTCTGGATGGTGACGGTATCATTGTGTGTGTCAGGTTCCTATAAGGTGTCAGGATGTCACTGTCTATATCTATTTAGGAGGAGGAGTACTCAGAAGAAGAAGAAGATTGGGAAGAGGATGAGATAGAAGAGGAGAGTCCACCATTTCCTAAATCACTGTGTAAGAGGAGACTTTGTCTTTCTTATTTTTTTTCAAATCTCTCTTTATAGATCCACCTAAATCTTCAACATATAAGACTTTGATACAATGTATTCAGTCAGTGTGTGTGTTTCCCACAGATGGATCCAGTAATGGGAACCCACCAGAGAGATGTCCCCGTTCTCTGTATTCCCGGGATTCCACACAGGAACATCCCAACCTTCCTTATCGTTTTCAGGTAGTTGGAACTGAGAGCCTTCATAACATATCAGGAAGGGATTTTGCCAACAATGGTGACAATACTGTCTTTTCACAAAACCTTTTAGGCAGAAAACCTGAGAGACATGAATATTATTGTTAAAGAGGAAGAAGAAGAGGAGGAGATCGAAATTCCTCTTACGATGAAAGAAGAGGAAACAGGTGAGCCCTCTAAAAAGATTCACCAAGTCTATCTCTATAGCCATTTCTTGTTACCCATAACAACTTGTCAAAAAATAGCAAGGAACATACATACGACATTAATAATTATGCTACCAAAATGAGTATGACCTGTAAATAGCCTCCAGCATTGTTCCTGTTTTTTCTTGCTGGAGGCTGCCATTTTGCTGAAGCCCAGAGCCCCTGAGCAGCAGTAAATCTTTAGGCTGTCAACAGATCGGCCTCTACATTTTTGGCACAGTGCCAAAAAATAGAGAGCAACTGAGCATGTGCAGAGCGGGGTGAGACAGTGTATTATTGGATTTTAAACAGTATAGGCACAAGTCATAGTTTTTATACTCATCCAGAATACGTTTGTTCAGTTGAATTGCCCACCTAATAGCCGGCCAAAGAGGGATCCACTGTGCATGGAATATTGCACACGACACCAATAGTAAATGAGCCAAACTGCTTACTAGATGGTATTGACCCGCAAAGGTTTTGAGTGGTCAAACAACACCCTTGAAGCAATAATCACTAGGGCTTCCCATGCGCATACATCACACAATCCCCGCAATGCATCCTCTTAAAATAATTGCAATAAATTCGCTCCTCATAGAAGGCATAAAAACAACTTCATAGTGTAGTAATCCCAATTTAAAAATATTGGAGACAGAAATATTGCACTTACATAGGTAAGAAATGGATATGCATATTTAAAAACATTACATTGAATCCACAATAGCCCCACCCTACGCATTTCGTCACGTGGCATTATCAGGGGTGTTTTGAAGACCCACAATAAATAAAACCTTAACAACACTGGAGACCAAGTTTACATTCAAAAAGGTCACTGGGCTACGAATTGTGTTTGGGCCAAAATGTGTTTAGAGGACCTTGGCTTAATCTTACCACATAAAAACAATAAGCAAAAAAAAAACAATGTTGTTAAGGTCTACCACCTTAGGCCATGCATCATTTTTCAAAAAAAGGCTTAATAAACAGTATTATAGACTATACGTCATACACATACTGCAATGGAGAGGAGTTCAGAAGGTGTGGCTTAACTCTGTTTAATCAGAGACAACTCATTTGTCTAATCCCTGAGAACAGACTGCCTGAAGGTGTCCCATAACCTTTAGGTCAATATCTGATCTTGCCAAATATGGCCAGATTGGAAGAATGTCATCAAATTGGGCACCTGCATACACCAATCTATCTAGTCAGAAAGAACATTGAGGTGAAGGTGTGATCAAGAACAGAGAGATATCCCACCACAGATTATTCTTGGAGAGTCATCTAGCCATCTGTAGCTAGCTTAAATAATGTCACAGACCCCCTAGCTACATGACAGGTAGACATTTTATCTCTGTGTGATTGTCTCTTTCGTTTCACCACTAGACTGTGACATGGATGAGGACAACGACCTTGCAGAAGACTCTCCAGAGGAACCCTCCAACCCTGAAGAATGGTTTTCCGACAGCGGCGATGCTACCACCCCCGACACAGCATACAATGGTGACAAGTTATTTCCTTGCTCCCAGTGTAGTAAATGTTTCACCAGGAAGTCGAGTCTTATCCGTCATCAGAGAATTCACACGGGCGAGAAGCCATTTCCCTGTTCGGAATGTCATAAACGTTTCACACGCAAAGCCACTCTTCTGGAGCACATGAGGGTTCACACAGGAGGGAAGCCATTTGTGTGCGCAGAGTGTGGGGAAGGCTTTGCACAGAATTCCGAACTCATCAACCACAAGAAGACGCATGCAGACGACAAGCCACTTACATGCATGGACTGCGGTAAATGTTTCCAGCAGAAGTCTGATCTTGCCGTCCATCGGAGGGTCCACAGAGCCAAGACAACTTTTACATGTCCCGACTGTGGCAAAGGCTTCATCCAAAAGTCTGTGCTAGTCATTCACCAAAGAACTCACACAGGCGAAAGGCCTTATTCCTGCGACGAGTGTGGGAAGAGTTTCACACAGAAGTCGGACCTGGTGGTCCACCGGAGAACCCATACGGGAGAACGGCCCTTTATGTGTGTTGAGTGCGGGAAGAGTTTCACACAGAAGTCAACGTTAGTTATCCACCAAAGGATCCACCGGGGGGAAAAACCATTTACCTGCAAGGAGTGCGGAAGACGATTTACTCAGAAGTCCACTCTGGTGACCCACCAAAAGCTTCATACACCACTTAAGTTGTTACATTGTTTTTCCAGGAATCCACAGTAGGTGGTGGGGTCACATAAAAGCACTTTTGACTCAACAGGCACAAGCAGTGTTAAGGAGGGTGTTTCCCAATCCTAGAAGCCTATGAGGGACAACTGTTGGTCTTTCAAACTGAGCCAGATTAGGTGACTAGGACCTTGTTTTATGGACATCTCCTGGAGCTCTGCCAGAGCCATTCAATTGATAGGAGACCTAGACAAAGACCCAGATCACACTAGAAAGACAAACTAGCAGTTGAAAAAGCTTGGAGTCAAACACAAGGATCTTAAGCACATATTGGAACCACTGAAATCCACAGTAAGCAGTGGGGTTGCATAAAAGCACTTTTGACTCAACAGGCACAAGCAGTGTTAAGGAGGGTGCTTCCCAATCCAAGAAGAGGACAACTGTTGGTCTTTCAAACTGAGCCAGATTAGGTAACTTCGACCTTTTATACGGCCACCATTTGGAGCTCTGCCAGAGCCATTCAACTGACCAGGGACCTAGACAAAGACCCAGATCACACCAGAAAGGAAAGCTATCAGTTGAAAACCTTGGAGTCAACCATGAGGATCTTAAGCATGTATTGGAACCATTGGAATCCTAAGTAGGCTGTGGGGTCACATAAAAGCACTTTTGACTCAACAGGCATAAGCAGTGTTAAGGAGGGTGCTTCACAATCCAAGAAGACCTTGGAGGACAACTGTTGGGCTTTCAAACTGAGAAAGATTAGGTAACTTCAACCTTTTATACAGACACATTTTCGATCTCTGCCAGAGCCATTCAATTGACCGGGGACCTAGACAAAGACCCAAATCACACCAGAAAGAAAAGCTATCAGTTAAAGCACCTTGGAGTCAACCATGAGGATCTTAAGCATGTATTGGAACCCTTGGAATCCAAAGTAGGCTGTGGGGTCGCATAAAAGCACTTTTGACTCAACAGGCACAAGTAGTGTAAAGGAGGGTTTCCCCCAATCCTAGAAGACCTTGGAGGACAACTGTTGATCTTTCAAACCGAGCCAGATTAGGTAACTTCAACCTTTTTATATGGACACCTCCTGGAGCTCTGCCAGAGCCATTTGATTGACCAGGGACCTAAATGAAGACCCAGATCACGCCAGAAAGAGTGAAGCTATCAGTTGAAACACCTTGGAGTCAGCCATGGGGATCTTAAGCACACCCTGGAACCCCTCCACAAAGATCTCAAGCACATCTTGGAGTCACCAATGAAGATCTTGAGTACTAGCCCAAAACGACTGGTTCTCCTTCCAAGCTTGCTGTCACTGTGATTTTCATCAAAAGAAGCTGACACAAAATGAATGAAAAAAGGGAGAGGAGTGAGCAG
Organism: Lithobates clamitans; assembly: GCA_037952925.1. Lineage (NCBI taxonomy): Eukaryota > Metazoa > Chordata > Amphibia > Anura > Ranidae > Lithobates > Lithobates clamitans. The sequence goes on along the minus strand of JBBGZY010001711.1, from coordinate 359,334 downwards.
CTGGCTCTGCCCTTCAACAAATACAGAGCCAAACAAGAGACTCATCCTCCTATTGCATTATCTTATGTACCATAAATGACAACATCCAGGGGAAGAGCAAAAGTGTGTAGCACAGAGACCGCACCACCATGAGTTCCCAGGAGTTGGAGGAACTAATCCATTGAAAACCTTGTGCCAGTATCCACACAAACCTGACATATGGCACTTGGGTGAGCCGAGTTGCTTAAAATGTTTTTGCACCAGGCTGTACCACCACTTTACTGTACAAACTCTGTTGCATGTCTTGTATCTGTTGTAGTGTGTAGTACAAGAGGCTTGCAAAAAACTAAACAAAAGGGAACCATTAATTTAATAAAAAATATTTTCAACCTCTGTTAAGTACTAGGCATTTTAGCATTTACAGGAATCAGTGGCTAACAAAGACATTTTTTAATAGAAGGCTCAAGTTTCTAAATAAAATTTTCCATCTGCGTCCAACCAAACCTTTACAGGCCACATTGTATGTAGGGGTTAACATTAATTACGAACAATGATGCCACATAGTGTATAGGTTACAATGGCTACCCTCTAGCTTGGCCCATGGGGGAGGATATTATGTAAGCTACACACATTTTACCTTGTTTATCCCCTCCTACCAATCTTGATTTCTTTGTGATCAAAATCGGTGTAAAAAATATTCACATAATAGAAAAAAATAGTATCCAGTTATTTATACATTTTAAATGTTTGATATTGTGAGGAACATTGATGAAAACTAGCCTGTGGACGTACAGACTGGTCAAATACTTGCCTTCATTTTCCACTGTCAGGAGTCATAATTGGTCCACCATGAGACCATTAGGAACAGCTCGATGACATCTTGACATAGCTTCAAAATATGTTTTTGAAGGCCATCTTCCCCTCCCGAGAAATGTCATCTGTTGATGTTTATAGGGTGGGTAACAAAAGCATACTTAAAGGTATTTGTTTGTGCTTGCTGGCCAGAAAAGCCACAACATATGCTGGGGTTGACATCTTGTGGATGATGGCTTGCTAGGCATAGAGGCAAACTTTCAAAAACTAGGTGCAGGAGCTTTAGGTAATTGCATGAGATTTAGTCAAGCAAAATACCAAAAACATTTTGATGTTTTACGACCACAAATAAATGAAAATTCTGCAGAAATATTATGAAATCCAGGTGAAGATTACCCCCCTCAATATATACAGTATGTATTAGACCTCTGTATCACAACATAAGTCATATCCCTAGCTTCTAATTCAGAACATAACTTCTAACCCAGGGGTAGGCAACTTCAGCATGCCAGCTGTGATGAAACTACAAATTCCATAAGGCATTGCAAGACTCTGACAGCCACAGGCATGACTCCTGGAGGCAGAGTCATGATGAGATTTGTAGTCTGACCGCAGCTGGAGTGCCAAGGTTGCCTATGACTCTCCTACCCAAAACTTAAAATCCTAACATTAATTTTCAAATCACAACCTAGTCATAGCCTGTTAATTACAGCCAAGGTCCTAACTCTAGCCTCTAGCTCAAACTAACTTTTAACCCTAGCCTCTAACTTACAATCCAACTATCACCCAGAGTCTCAAACTCACAACACAAGTCCTAACCCCAGCCTATTACTCACAAACTAACTTTTAAACAAAATTTCTATTTCATAGACTAACTCCTAATCCTAGTCTCTAACCTACAACCTAACTCCAAACCCTAGCTTCTAACTTTCAACCTATTAGCCTTTGCCCTTAACTCAACTCCTAAACCTAGACCTGATATTAATATAACTCCAAACCCCAGCCTTGTACTCAACCTGACTGCATATCCTAGCCTCTACCTCACAAACTTACTTTTAAAACAAATCTCCAATTCACAGACTAACTCCTACCCCTACTCTCTAACCACGACCTAACTCCAAACCCTAGCTTCTAACTTACAACCAAACTCCTAGCCTTAGCCCTTAACTCCTAAACCTAGACCTGAAATTAATCTAACTCCAAACCCTAGCCTTGTACTCAACCCAACTTCTAATCCTAGCCTCTAACTCATAAATTTACTTCTAAATAGGGATGAGCCGAACACCCCCCTGTTCGGTTCGCACCAGAACATGCGAACAGGAAAAAAATTCGTTCGAACACGCGAACACAGTTAAAGTCTATGGGACACGAACATGAATAATCAAAAGTGCTAATTTTAAAGGCTAATATGCAAGTTATTGTCAATAAAACTGTTTGGGGACCCGGGTCCTGCCCCAGGGGACATGAATCAATGCAAAAAAAAGTTTTAAAAACGGCCGTTTTTTCAGGGGCAGTGATTTTAATAATGCTTAAAGTCAAACAATAAAAGTGTAATATCCCTTTAAATTTCATACCTGGGGGGTGTCTATAGTATGCCTGTAAAGGGGCGCATGTTTCCCGTGTTTAGAACAGTCTGACAGCAAAATGACATTTTGAAGGAAAAAACACATTTAAAACTACCGCGGCTATTGCATTGCCGACAATACACATAGAAATTCATTGATAAAAACGGCATGGGAATTCCCCACAGGGGAACCCCGAACCAAAAAAAAAAAAAAAAAAATGATGTGGGGGTCCCCCTAAATTCCATACAAGGCCCTTCAGGTCTGGTATGGATATTAAGGGGAACCCCAGCCAAAATTTAAAAAAAAAATTGACGTGGGGTTCCCCCTAAATTCCATACCAGACCCTTCAGGTCTGGTATGGATTTTAAGGGGAACCCCGCGCCAAAAAAAAAAAAAAAACGGCGTGGGGTCCCCCTAAAAATCCATACCAGACCCTTATCCGAGCACGCAACCTGGCAGGCCGCAGGAAAAGAGGGGGGGACGAGAGTGCGCCCCCCCCCCTCCTGAACCGTACCAGGCCACATGCCCTCAACATTGGGAGGGTGCTTTGGGGTAGCCCCCCAAAACACCTTGTCCCCATGTTGATGAGGACAAGGGCCTCATCCTCACAACCGTGGCCGGTGGTTGTGGGGGTCTGCGGGCGGGGGGCTTATCGGAATCTGGAAGCCCCCTTTAACAAGGGGACCCCCAGATCCCGGCCCCCCCCCTGTGTGAAATGGTAAGGGGGTACTTACCCCTACCATTTCACTAAAAAACTGTCAAAAATGTTAAAAATGACAAGAGACAGTTTTTGACAATTCCTTTATTTAAATGCTTCTTCTTTCTTCCTTCATCTTCTTCTTCTTCTGGTTCTTCTGGCTCTTCTGGTTCTTCCTCCGGCGTTCTCGTCCAGCATCTTCTCCGCGGCGTCTTCTATCTTCTTCTCCTCGGGCCGCTCCGCACCCATGGCATGGGGGGGGGAGGCTCCCGCTCTTCTCTTCATCTTCTTCTCTTCTTCATCTTCTTCTTCATCTTCTTCTTCATCTCTTCTTCCTTCTTCTCTTCTTCATGTCTTCTGCGGGCCGCTCCGCAGCCATGCTGACATGGAGGGAGGCTCCCGCTGTGTGACGGCGTCTCTTCGTCTGACGGTTCTTAAATAACGGGGGGCGGGGCCACCCGGTGACCCCGCCCCCCTCTGACGCACGGTGACATGACGGGACTTCCCTGTGGCATTCCCCGTGACGTCACAGGGAAGTCCCGTCATGTCACCGTGCGTCAGAGGGGGGCGGGGTCACCGGGTGGCCCCGCCCCCCGTTATTTAAGAACCGTCAGACGAAGAGACGCCGTCACACAGCGGGAGCCTCCCTCCATGCCAGCATGGCTGCGGAGCGGCCCGCAGAAGAAATGAAGAAGAGAAGAAGGAAGAAGAGATGAAGAAGAAGATGAAGAAGAAGAGAAGAAGATGAAGAGAAGAGCGGGAGCCTCCCCTCATGCCATGGGTGCGGAACGGCCCGAGGAGAAGAAGATAGAAGACGCCGCGGAGAAGATGCTGGACGAGAACGCCGGAGGAAGAACCAGAAGAGCCAGAAGAACCAGAAGAAGAAGAAGATGAAGGAAGAAAGAAGAAGCATTTAAATAAAGGAATTGTCAAAAACTGTCTCTTGTCATTTTTAACATTTTTGACAGTTTTTTAGTGAAATGGTAGGGGTAAGTACCCCCTTACCATTTCACACAGGGGGGGGGCCGGGATCTGGGGGTCCCCTTGTTAAAGGGGGCTTCCAGATTCCGATAAGCCCCCCGCCCGCAGACCCCCACAACCACCGGCCACGGTTGTGAGGATGAGGCCCTTGTCCTCATCAACATGGGGACAAGGTGTTTTGGGGGGCTACCCCAAAGCACCCTCCCAATGTTGAGGGCATGTGGCCTGGTACGGTTCAGGAGGGGGGGGGGGCCGCACTCTCGTCCCCCCCTCTTTTCCTGCGGCCTGCCAGGTTGCGTGCTCGGATAAGGGTCTGGTATGGATTTTTAGGGGGACCCCACGCCGTTTTTTTTTTTTTTTTTGGCGCGGGGTTCCCCTTAAAATCCATACCAGACCTGAAGGGTCTGGTATGGAATTTAGGGGGAACCCCACGTCAATTTTTTTTTTTAATTTTGGCTGGGGTTCCCCTTAATATCCATACCAGACCTGAAGGGCCTTGTATGGAATTTAGGGGGACCCCCACATCATTTTTTTTTTTTTGGTTCGGGGTTCCCCTGTGGGGAATTCCCATGCCTTTTTATCAATGAACTTCTATGTGTATTGTCGGCAATGCAATAGCCGCGGGTAGTTTTAAATGAGTTTTTTCCTTCCAAATGTCATTTTGCTGTCAGACTGTTCTAAACACAGGAAACATGCGCCCCTTTACAGGCATACTATAGACACCCCCCAGGTACGAAATTTAAAGGGATATTACACTTTTATTGTTTGACTTTAAGCATTAATAAAATCACTGCTCCTGAAAAAACGTCCGTTTTTAAAACTTTTTTTTGCATTGATCCATGTCCCCTGGGGCAGGACCCGGGTCCCCAAACACTTTTTATGACAATAACTTGCATATAAGCCTTTAAAATTAGCACTTTTGATTTCTCCCATAGACTTTTAAAGGGTGTTCCGCGGCATTCGAATTTGCCGCGAACACCCCAAATTGTTCGCTGTTCGGCGAACTTGCGAACAGCCAATGTTCGAGTAGAACATGAGTTCGACTCGAACTCGAAGCTCATCCCTACTTCTAAATCTATAGTCTCTACAGACCAACTTCTAACCTTAGTCTCTAACCCAAAACCAAACTCCAAACCCTAGCTCCTAACTTACAATCTAAGGGCTAGACTTAGCCCTTAACTCAACTGATAAAACTAGCCCTGAATATAATCTAACTCCAATCTCTAGCCTTGTACTCAACTTAACTCCTAATCCCAGTCTCTATCTCACAAACTTACTTTTAAACCAAGTCTGCACTTCACAGACTATTGCCTAACCCTAGTCGCTAACCTACGATTTATCTCCAAACCCTAGCTTCTTACAACTTAACTCCTAGCCTTAGCCCTTAACTCAACCTAACTTCTAATCCGAGTCCTGAACTCAGTCTAACTCCAAATCCTAGCCTTGTACTCCAATCTAACTCCAAACCCTAGCCATGTACTCAATCCAACTCCTAACCCTAGCCATGTACTCAATCTAACTCCTAACCCTAGCCATGTACTCAATCTTGCTCCTAACCCTAGCCTTGTACTCAATCTAACTCCTAACCCTAGCCTCTAATTCATAAAAATTACCTCTAAATCTAGTTTCCACTGACTAACTCCTGACCTTAGTCTCTAACCCAAAACCTAACTCCAAACCCTAGCTTCTAACTAGTAACCATAGCTGTTAACTCAACCTAACTCCTAAACTCAGCCCTGAACGCAATTCCAAATCCTAGCCTCATACTAAACCTTACGCCTAACTCATTTTCTAACTGACATCCTAACTCCTAACTCGTACGCACGTGCTTTGCTCCCAAGCCAGCTCTCTGTGTCCATAAGACCTGTTCCATGCTCCTGCCTCACCGGCTGTGATTGACAGCAGCACTGATGTGTTGAAGGAACCTCTGGTTAATTAAAGTTCTTTGGGAGTCTGGAGATTAGATCTTTACCTCCACATGAGTCTTCTTTTGAACAAATGAGGAAGATAAGCTCCTCTCTGATGAGGTGTTCATTAACTATCATGGCAGGCCAAGTCTTTCACAGAGGAGAACTCATTGTGGGATTCTTGAGAGCTGTAACAAGCTGCTAAGTGGCCTGCCCCACCGCTATCCATCCAAATGGCAACCATCAGTTTTGAGTGGATACCACCTTTAAGAAAATAATACATTCAAGCAGCCCAAGCAAATTTAAAGTGGAATTGAATTATTAGTTTAAAAAAACAGTTACATTCCCAGCATGCCGGGAATGTAACTGTCACATTTGCTTGTGCTCTCAACCAAACTGTCAAACCAACAAATGGCTGGTGTCATAACTGATCACATGTGCAGCATCATGGTAGTTGCAGATCAAAAGGAGGCCAAGATGGCAGCTTCCTTGGCTGAAAATGAAAGAGGGTTTAATTCCACTTTAAATCTTGCAACTATCACATTGTCAGACTTTCACGTACCTGACCGATGAGCCCAAATGGAGCAGAGGAAGGTCTCCCTTACGTGTCTGACTTGCGGCCCCTGGTAGTATGAACAGGAGGTACGGGAGTGCAGAGTGGTACGGGTAGTTGCGGAAAAGGCGGCTCTGGACCCAAGATGCAGAGGAGATGGTGACCAACTGGACAGCAGACAGGTACACCAGCAGATGATGCTGAGCAGGAGCAGAGCAGACAGGTCGGGTCACCAGGCAGGGTCGGCAACAGGCGGGCAACGAGGTACAGAGGAGCAGACGGATTCAGAGTCAAAGGCAGGCCGAGGTCTGGTGCAGGCAGAAGACAAAAGGATAATCCAAAGGGCAAGCCGGGTAGTCAGGAGATCAACGTTCAAGACAGATAACAGGAGTGGGGTCACAGGAAGCTGCAGATCAGACAGCACCGATCCAGAGTATACTGTCAGTTCAAATAGACTGATTAGCGGCAAGCGCCGCATGGGCATTAGCGCGCATAGATGCAAGCGCTTTGCACATTAGTGCACACAGGCGCGCGCCAGAGCGGCCGACATTGCGTCTACCATGGGTACTTTCCTGACACACATATAGGTTACATTAAAAAATGCTATTTTTTCAAATAGACTGTGCACTTTGGAAGTGCAGTTTCTCTAGTGCTTTGTAAATGAGGTAAAGCTTCACGTCGTAAAAAATACCCAAAAAACAGCATTTTTGCTTGCACATGATTGGATGATGGAAGTCAGTAGCACTTTCCCTCATGTGCTAAGCTCTGGAGCAACTGCACTTGCAATGTGCACAGTCTGTTTGTGTTTAGTAAATGAACCCCATAGTGTCAGGTAGACATGTGGACTGCCGAAAACAATTTTGTTTTCGTTTCATTCGTTTTTTGTTTTTTTCGGAAATTCGAAAATTCAGAATTCGGAAATTCGAACATTTGGAATTTGTGAATTCGAAAATTGGGAAACAATAACTAACTAATAATTAACTATTAAATTATAGGTATTGGAATTTTCTTAATTTGGCTGTTAGTGAACGTAACAAATACAAATTTATCTGAGGTTACGAATTATTATAAATGTAACATAACGAAATAACAATAAATAATAATAATACGTTTTTATTATTATTATTATTTATTATTATTAATTCATTACATTCCATTAGTTTAGATGCGGCATTCGTTATTACGGATAATTCGTAATTCGGATAAACTCCTATTCGTTACGTTCACTAACAGCAAAATTTGAAAGGAAATTCCAATACCTATAATTTAATAGTAATAGTTAAGTTATTATTAGTTAGTTATTATTTCAGATTTTTGAATTTTTGGGTTTTTGAATTTTCTGAGTTTTGTTCTTAGTTTCGTTCTTTTGAATTTTCAGATTTTCCTTCCCTTTTTTTGGATTTCCAGATTTCCAAATTTTCGGATTTTCGAATTCCTGAATTTCCAAATTTCAAATTTCCGAAATGTCGAATTTCCGAATATTCTGACAAATTCAGAAATCTGAATATTTCCGAATTAACGAATTTGTCTAAATTCGTTAAAAAACGTATTCAGAACTAAACGAATTGCACACGTCTAGTGTCAGGTTGCATTAGTGCTGGGTGGTGCAGGTGATTAGTTGTACACAAACACAAAGCATAGTCGTTTGCAGGTAGGCCATCTGGGTGATATGATGGCTATATGGTAAACAGTCTTGGCTTGGGGAGCAGGATGTACAGAAGCCCTACAGCAATGTCTGGGTGAAAAAAAAACGGAACTATTCATAGGCTGCACTTTCTGTATTTATCTCAAGGTTTGACTGGATTGTACCTTAAACTGGTAAACATTGCATTGACCCTGGCCTAAATTTCCTGTCTGGCAGAATAACTTAATACCTAAGGTAGGGGATCGCCAGGAAACCAAAAAGCAAAAATTGAGGGTGCGGCTCAGATTCTGAAGGATCCTAATCTGTAAGCCAACCGCTGTGAAGGAGCTTGTCCTGGCTCCAAACATCAGTGTATTGGGAAGAACGTGTCCTGTAAGCTGTACATCACTGCAAGTCCTATATTAGACAGTATAACAGCCTCAGCCTGGGTTCAACGCATTTCGCTCTGGGGAAGCCATGACTAAGCTCCAGGGACAGAGCGAAATGCGTTGGTGGGCGCGGCCTGGTTGGAGCCCAGGCTGAGGCTGTTATACTCTCACATACAGGACTTGCAGTGATGTGTGCAGTCACATTACGACAACCATCCAAAAGGACATGTTGACCAGACATTAGAATTTAAATCATAAAACACTAGAATTAAATCATAAAAAATAAAAAAAAGCATTACAAAACAGTGAAACTTTATTAAATACACAGTAAAAAAAAAACAATTGGCGATTAACAAGCATTTAATAAACACATTATGACCAAAGGTTTGTGAACCTTTCCTTTATATCAAGTTTGTTGGACATCCTATGGCAAAACAATGACCAATAATATGGAGTCATGTCCCATTCTTCCACCACCTTGCACTCTATCACAGGCTGCGCTCTTCTATGCCATTAAAACAAAAGAGCATTTGTGAGGTCAGATAATGCTTTTGGACGAGAAAATCTGTCTCAGTTTATCACAAAGGTGTTCAGTAGGGATGGGGTCAGGGTTTTATGCAAGTTACTCATGTTCCTCCACACCAAACCGGTCAAACTATGTCTTTATGGGGCTGGCTTTGTGCAGAGGCACAGTCATGCTGGAACAAAAAAAAAAAAAAGTTTCTACCACGAACTGTTAGCACAAAGGATGGAGGTGCAAAATTGTCTAAAATGTCTTTGTATATGCAGCAGTAACAGTACCCTTCTCTGAAAACAATGGAACTCTTTCATTTTGAGGGGAGTCCACATACCTTTAGTATCTCTACACTTCTATGGTAAAGCTGGTTATCCAATATTTCTTACAGGGCCTTATAGGAAAATCGTGTTCGGAATCACAGTCTATATACAAATATACACCATACAGTACACCCAATAAAGACAGGGTTCAAAAAGTAGAGCCCATCAAAAGCCTCCAAGCCAACTTGGGGTGTGCCTCCACTGCTTCTGTTTGCCTCATCTGAGAAATTTAGATAAATGTAATTAGGTATAAATATAATACTGTTATCTAACAGGAGAGTTACCTGATGGCACACCTCATTCAAGAGCGGAGCATAGTGAGTCCCAAATGCACTGTGAAAGATGACCTGTTCCTCTGGTACATCATGAGAGGTAACCTGTTCATCTGGTGCACCGCGAGAAGTAACCCGTTCCTCTGGTACATCATGAGAGGTAACCTGTTCATCTGGTGCACCGCGAGAAGTAACCCGTTCCTCTGGTACATCATGAGAGGTAACCTGTTCATCTGGTGCACCGCGAGAAGTAACCCGTTCCTCTGGTACATTATGACAAGTAACCTGTTTCTCTGGTGTACCATAAGAGGAGACCCGTTCCTCTGGTACATCATGAGAGGTAACCTGTACCTCTGATATATCACAACAGGTGAACTTTTTCTCTGATGCATCAAAAAAGGTGACATGCTCCTCTGGTACATCATGACAGGCAACCTGTTCCTCTGGTGTATCATGAGAGGAGACCTGTTCCTCCGGTGTATCATGAGAGGAGACCTGTTCCTCTGGTGTATCATGAGAGGAGACCTGTTCCTCTGGTGTATCATGAGAGGAGACCTGTTCCTCTGGTGTATCATGAGAGGAGACCTGTTCCTCCGGTGTATCATGAGAGAAGACCTGTTCCTCTGGTGTATCATGAGAGGAGACCTGTTCCTCCGGTGTATCATGACAGGCAACCTGTTCCTCTGGTGTATCATGAGAGGAGACCTGTTCCTCTGGTGTATCATGAGAGGAGACCTGTTCCTCTGGTGTATCATGAGGGGTAATCTGTTCTTCTGGAGCACCATGAAAAGTAACCTGTTCCTCTAGTGCATCATGACAGTTTTTTTTTTTGCTGGCTGTGCCTTACCAAGGAAATTTCCCTTCACTTTCTGTCAAGACCTTCTTTTGAAATTGTGGGACCCCTGCAGGCCCCTGTACCTCCCCCCCCCAAAAAAACAATGATGCCCAGTGGTCTAGTGGCACATACTGTAAAAAAAAGCAAAAATCCACCACTTACCTGTCCTGTCATCCCGCACAGCTCTCTCTTCACATAGTGACAGCATGCATCAAGCGCGCCATCACCATGGTAGCAGTGCCGGAATCCATAGTCACTACGGTAGCAGTGCCGGAATCCATAGTCACTACGGTAGCAGTGCCGGAATCCATAGTCACTACGGTAGCAGTGCCGGAATCCATAGTCACTACGGTAGCAGTGTCAGCATCCATAGTCACTATGGTAGCAGTGCCGGAATCCATAGTCACTACGGTAGCAGTGCCGGAATCCATAGTCACTACGGTAGCAGTGCCGGAATCCATAGTCACTACGGTAGCAGTGCCGGAATCCATAGTCACTACGGTAGCAGTGTCAGCATCCGTAGTCACTATGGTAGCAGTTCCGGAATCCATAGTCACTATGGTAGCAGTGCCGGAATCCATAGTCACTACGGTAGCAGTGCCGGAATCCATAGTCACTACGGTAGCAGTGCCGGAATCCATAGTCACTACGGTAGCAGTGTCAGCATCCATAGTCACTATGGTAGCAGTGCCGGAATCCATAGTCACTATGGTAGCAGTGCCGGAATCCATAGTCACTACGGTAGCAGTGCCGGAATCCATAGTCACTACGGTAGCAGTGCCGGAATCCATAGTCACTACGGTAGCAGTGCCGAAATCCATAGTCACTACGGTAGCAGTGCCGGCATCCATAGTCACTACGGTAGCAGTGCCGTCATCCATAGTCACTACGGTAGCAGTGCCGAAATCCATAGTCACTACGGTAGCAGTGCCGTCATCCATAGTCACTACGGTAGCAGTGCCGCAATCCATAGTCACTACGGTAGCAGTGCCGTCATCCATAGTCACTACGGTAGCAGTGCCGGAATCCATAGTCACTACGGTAGCAGTGCCGCAATCCATAGTCACTACGGTAGCAGTGCCGTCATCCATAGTCACTACGGTAGCAGTGCCGGAATCCATAGTCACTATGGTAGCAGTGCCGGCATCCATAGTCACTATGGTAGCAGTGCCAGCATCCATAGTCACTATGGTAGCAGTGCCAGCATCCATGCTTTTGAGCTGTGAGGTATCCAATAGGCTGACCTGTTTTAAAGAGCTGGCTGCAACCGCCTCCTTCTGCCAGTGTTTGATTGGATGTAAGACAGAGTGACTTCAGGCAGCTGGACCCCCCTATGCCCCTACTTGATAGTAGGAGAGCTCAAGCCGGTACAGTAGTACTGCCTACACTCTCTTATTGGTGGCTATGCTTCCTCTGCCAAAGACACAACATGAAGTTGTGTAGAGAAACTGTCTCTTTGAGAGATGTCATCATAACCACTGCCTCCATTGGACTTACCCTCATTTCCTGTTTTGGTGACAAAGCACTGAAGGGGCTTTGAAGGGCCTAGTATAGACACAAGACACCTATATGGTCATGAACCTCCTAGCCAGTGGCTGCAAGCATTACTTTTTTGGGACCCGTGGCCAGTTCCAGCAAATCAAAGTGGTGCCTCACCTTCACCAGATCTTTCTTTTTTTTTAGTGGGTGGGGGGTAAAGGTCTGATGGGCTAAGGCAGCCCCCGGGTTCCTATGTCTTAGATATTCCAAGAGTGAGATCTCCCCCTTGGATTTTCGAAGAGTGAGATCTCCCTGACATATATCCCAACTCTGTTCCTGGCCACCTAGGGAATTTGGGTCCTACTGCCCACCTTTGTGTGTTCCAGAAACTCCTATTAACGTTCTCCGTAATATAAAATAAAATAATCCAGCAGGGAGAGTGGGAACCCCTCATTCTGGTAACAGCAGATCTGCAGAACTGAGAACTGGGAAGCACAGAGAGCTCACAAATAGAGACCCTGAGAGATAAAAGAAACTGGTAGGTGGTTTAAGTCTAGAGATGAGCTTGGGTGTCCTCTGAACTCATCTCCAGCCGAATTCCAAATCGCTAACATTTTTTTACTCCAATGAGCTACAGGGCAGGTCATTCCTGCTCCCCAGTTTCCTAATGTGAGCTGCAGGGTGGGTATGACCTGGCCTACAGCTCAGTAGGGTAAAAAATGAATGCGAGTTTGGAGGACACCCAAACTCTTCAATATTTAATTTACCAACATTGAGGAAACACCGAAACTCACTTTGCACTGACCCTTAGAGTGACTGTACCTGCTCTGTGTAATGGTTTTGGACAGAGTAGAGCAGATCCTCCTCTTCCCGGGTTCCCCGCTGGCGCTCCTGGCTCCTCCTCCCTGCCAAGTGCACCTCATAGCAAGCCCCTTGCTATAGGGACATTCGTACAGGATCAATCCCAAACCATGCTCTGTGTGTCCATTGACTCGACCCCCCCCACTGGTTTTGATTGACAGCAATGGCTCCCGCTGCTGTCTTTCTGCCCAGTGAGGAAAGAGAGAGAGCGATGAGAGCCGTTGCTCTCTCCACTTAGTGGTTGTGATTGAATGGCTCCCGCTGCTGCCTCTCTGCCCAGTGAGGAAAGAGAGAGCCAAGAGAGCTGCTGCTCTCGGGCAAAGCGCTGGATCGAGATTGGGCTCAAGTAAGTACAATAGGGGCCGGGGGGGGGGGGGAGCTGCATAAAAGGTTTTTTTACTTTAATGCAGAGAATACATTAAGGTAAAAAAAAAGAAAAATAAAACTTTCGCCTCTAGAACCTTTAACCACTTCTGGACCGGCTCACGACGATATACGTCGGCATATTGAAGAGGGGTATCGTTATGGCAGCAGCTAGCTATCATAACCCCGGTATCCTCTTCTTCAGTGAGCGGTCTGGTTTTGGTCTTATGGACACAGGGAGCTGGCACACAAGAGTGCTCCCATAGCAAGCGGCTTGCTATTGGGGCACTCGGCAAGGGGGAGGGGCTCAGAAGCGGAGGATCAGGGCTGCTCTGTGCAAAAGCATTACACAGAGCAGGTAAATATGACATGTTTTTTTTTTTCCCTTTACAATCACTTTAAAGAGTTAAAGTGTAAGTCAAGGCACAAACTAACTAACTCTAAAGCTGCTCTCTGCCACATTCTAAACCTAATCTATCCAACCCTGTAAAGCAAAAATCGCTGTTCTTACCTATTCTGCAGCAAATCCGGTCCGGTTTCCATCGGCAGAAGCTGTGTACAAAAGAGGACCGACAACGGCTCTGAAATGGCTGATGTCACCCACAGACTTACTATGGGGCTTCTGTTGTCGGCTGCCTCTCCTGCACCCGCCTACACACTGAGGCTGCCACTGACAGCTGATGCTGGGACCGGATCAGCTGCAAAATAGGTAAGTACAGTGGAACCTTGGATTACGAGCATAATCCGTTCCAGGAGAATGCTTGTAATCCAAAGCACTCACATATCAAAGCGAGTTTCCCCATAGAAGTCAATGGAAACTAAGATAATTCGTTCCACATTGGCTTCTATTGCATGCAATACCGCATGTGGCCAGAGGTGGGGGGCGCCGGGGAGCCTCCGAACCGTTCCGAGTGTCACCGGCGCCCCCCGCACCTCTGGCCAAATGCGGTACTGCACACCCCATTAGCTTGAACTCTGCTCGTTTTGCGAGACAAAACTCGCAAACCGAGTCAGAATTTTTTTTACACAGTTGCTTGTCTTTCAAAACGCTCGTTAACAGCATTACTCTTAAACCAGGGTTCCACTGTATAGAGATTTTATGCTTTACAGGGTTGGATAGAATAAGTTTAGAATGTAGCAGATAGCAGGTTTAGCGTTAGTTAGGTTTTGCCTGAACTTCCACTTTAAGTTGTCTCTCCGGGACTCTTCCTCCTCATTGGCTGAGTAAGCAGCGGGCGCCATTGGCTCCAGCTGCTGTCAATCGCAGCCAGAGAGCCAATTGGGGGAGAGAGGGGGTGGGGCCAAGCCGTGGCTGTGTGAGTGAATTGAAAAACAGAGCAGTGGCTCGGGAGCGAGCCTGCTCGGGTGCCCCCAGAGCCAGCTGCTGGCTCTGGGGGCACTCGCCAGGAGGGAGGGGCCAGGAGCGTCGGCAGGGGGGACCCGAGAATGGGAGGATCGGAGCTGCTCTGTGCAAAACCATTACACAGAGCAGGTAAGTATGATGTGTTTGTTATTTCGCTTTAAATAAGTGGAAGACTGTCAGCAAATAAATTATAGTACATTAAAAAAGGTCCAAGGTTTGCTTAAAGCTGAATGATAATAAAATATATTTTTAAACAGACACGTCTGTATTGGCCACGCCAACTACTGGCTTAGCTGGTTGGGATAGACCGGTGGTTCTGCTTATTTGTAAAAAAACCCAGCTCCACGTGGAGCGAGGCAAGACTAAGATTAATTTCCCAACCCAAAAAGGTGTCATCGATGATGGGTCCCATTCCTGGAAATCTCTCCGACGTTCGCCAAGCTTGGCGTTCTCACATTCAAATCGGCCAAGCCTCCAGAACTTTCCTTCTTCCTCTAATGCTGGTACACCGAAGGCTTCTTCTACAGCCCCCCCCCCCCCGTCCTTCATACCAAATAGATGGCTTCCCGCCTGTGGATCCGGCGGTGGGCGGTAAGGTGGGCACTACAGCTGAAACACTTCCCGCACTCCAGGCACGTAAAGGGCTTCTCCCCCGTGTGGACGCGGCTGTGTATGGTCAGATGCGTCTTGCGCCTAAAACTCTTGCCGCACACGGAGCAGGTAAAGGGCTTTTCGCCCGTGTGGATCTTCTGGTGCCGGACGCGGTTGGAGTTGTTGGAGAAGACCTTGCCGCACTCGGTGCAGATGTACGGCTTCCTCACCGTGTGGGCGTTCTCGTGCTTGGCGCAGTCCTGCCTGGTGGCGAAACGCTTGCCGCATTCGCAGCAGGCGTAGAGCTTTATGTCGGCGTGCGTGGTCAGGTGCACCGTCAGATAGGTGTTGCTGCTGAAGCACATGCCGCACTCGGGACAGGAGTAAATATTCTTGCCCTTGTGGGTCATCTGGTGCAAGACCAGCATAGAATCGTTGGAAAACCATTCGCCGCACTCTGAACATATAACAGGTGGAGCCTCCTGAGCCATGGCGGCGCTTTTCTGGCGTTCTGAGTTCGTGGGAGTGTATCTATGGCGAGGCGGTCCGTTAGCCACCGCATGAGGGGCTGCGTATTGTGGCGGATCCTCCAAATAATAACCCTCCATGCTATCGACGTTCCCTTCATCGCCTGACATTGACTCCTCCTTAATATGAATAGAAGAATACTGAAGGCTATCTGTCGCGCTGTACTCCTCCACGTCCGATAGGCTTTCCGACTCCACCTTAATCTGAATAGCCGCGTAATGGCTGTCATCCATGTCCAAATACAGGTCCGAGTGCGGGAGGAGTTCTTCTCGACACGGGAAGGGTTCCTGCCTAACAAAAGAAGGCATGAGCTGTGATTGGCTAGCGGGGATAGTCATTGTGTCAAAATCTGTATCGTCCTCCACCAAAATTGGTTCCCCTATAAGAGGAGCGGGCGTATACGCTGTGTGATTTACAGGCGTCGAAATACTCGATCGAGAAGGATTTACGGGTTCCCAAATGTACAAGTCTTCTTTGTCTTCAAAATCGGAGCTATCTGTGAAAGAAAGAATTTAAAATAAATTTTGGGGTACTTAAAGTGTTACCCCAAAAAAAATAAGATTCAGTATATGTGTTGGGTGGTTTCATTTACTCAATAAACGCAGCCTGTAATGATTTCTAAACACAAGGTGATCCCGGCAAGTCCACTCGGCTCCTGTTTTAAAATGACCACGTCGACCACGGAAGCAGATCAATGCTGGTGTGGTCAGTTTACGTCCCTGCTATTGCTGCTAGAAGTTGCATGACACCATGCTGCGTGCCTGTATCTTCTATAGCAGTGGTCTGAAAACTGTGACCCAGGGGCCGGAAGCGGGCCTTTGCTTGTCTTTATCTGGGTCTTGGGACACTATTCCTCCCATTGACACCAATGATGGGGCACTATTCCTCCCACTGACACCAATGATGGGACACTATTCTTCCCACTGACACCAATGATGGGACACTATTCTTCCCACTGACACCAATGATGGGACACTATTCCTCCCACTGACACCAATGATGGGACATTATTCCTCCCATTGACACCAATTATGGGACACTATTCCTCCCACTGACACCAATGATGGGACACTATTCTTCCCACTGACACCAATGATGGGACACTATTCCTCCCACTGACACCAATGATGGGACTCTATTCTTCCTACAGATACCAATGATGGGACACTATTCCTCCCACTGACACCAATGTTGGGGTATAATTCCTGCAACTGACATCAATAAGGGGGCACTATTCCTCCCATTGACACAAACGATGGGGCACTATGCCTCCCATTGACACCAATGATGGGGCACTATTCTTCCTACAGATAACAATGGTGGGGCACTATTTCTCCCACTGACACCAATGTTGGGACACTATTCTTCCTAAAGATACCAATGATGGGACGCTATTCCTCCCACTGACACCAATGATGGGGCACTATGCCTCCCACTGACACCAATGATGGGGCACTATGCCTCCCACTGACACCAATGATGGGGCACTATTCCTCCCACTGACACCAATGATAGAGAACTATTCTTCCTACAGATACCAATGATGGGATGCTATTCCTCCCACTGACACCAATGATGGGGTATAATTCCTGCTATTGACATCAATAAGGGGGAACTATTCCTCCCACTGACACCAACGATGGGGTATAATTCCTGCTACTGACATCAATAAGGGGGCACTATTCCTCTCATTGCCATCAATGATGGGGCACTATTCCTCCCAATGGTGACAGAAACCAGAGTGATTTTTTTTATTGAACAATCCATAGGATAATTGAGCCAACATGTTTCAGGGGTTTACTCACCTTCTCCCTTCATCGGTATACACATCTTCATTCAGATATGTATATATACTGTATATATATATATATATACATATAGAACATTTCCCAGAAACAGTTATGAAAACGCTCCAACTAAGATATATTCCTATCTTACCCGATGATGTGAGGGGTGGTCGGTCTTCCACAATGACATCCTTGTAGAGGTCCTTGTGTCCTTCTATATACTCCCACTCCTCCATGGAGAAATAGACAGTGACATCCTGACACCTTATAGGAACCTGACACACACAATGATACCGTCACCATCCAGACACATCCCTTGTCTGTTACTGGATAATGTCCCAGAATTCCCGGCACCGCTCACCTCTCCTGTCAGCAGCTCAATGATCTTCTGGGTGACTTCTAGAATCTTCTCCTCATCAATCTCTTCACATTTTGGCCTGCTGGCTGGAGAAACTCGGGATTTCCGTGGTGGTCTGGATATCCAGGGACGGCTGTAGGCTAACAAACGCTCACCAGAGTTTGTAATGACTGAACAGTCCTGTTAATTAAGAGCAATATTAATTAATACACCTACAGAAGAAAGTCCAAGACCAGACTTACACGGAATAAATGTAATTCTGAAGAAGACATTCATATTTTGGTTCAAGATCAACCATTTGGTGTTTCATTATTAGAGCTCATAATAATAATAGTAAAATTGATGTCATGTGACCTCCCAGAATCCTCCTCACCTCTCCGGTCAGGTCTGTGTTTTATTAATAGAGATAAGAGTGATGTCATGTGACCTCCCAGAATCCTCCTCACCTCTCCGGTCAGGTCTGTGTTTTATTAATAGAGATAAGAATGATGTCATGTGACCTCCCAGAATCCTCCTCACCTCTCCGGTCAGCAGGTAGATGATCTCCAGGGTGAGGTTTAGTATCCTCTCGGTCATGTGACTGCGGCTCTTCTCCATCGTCCGGTCTGTTCTTATGGAAGGTCTCCGGGTGTATTAGGTGCGGTCTCTCACGTCTGCTCCACCCTGCATGATAAAAAATACTACGATAGGATGGCATAAAACTGGTTCTGATATCTTACACTTGTCCTGTGTATTAATGATATCCAGCTTGTGAAAAAGAAGATCTATTACTCACAATACACAAGGAATATTCCAGTATGTTAATGTCAATTGGGTTTCTATTGGTGTTTGTAAACTCTTAAAGGAATGACCCTCCCCTGGTGGTACACACTGCCACCTGGATGACACCAGCAGCTCTCAAATTCTCCCTTCTCACCATAAGTATCATGTACAGGGCGTCCAATATTAAAGGAGAAAAAAAAAAACCAACACTTCCTGTCTGTACTGGCAGACTTCCGGGTTGTGCGTTCCACCTGAGTTCTTCTGTACGTTCTGGGCAGCTTCCGGGTTCTGCGTTGCAGCTGTTCTTACACGCGCCTGCGCTCTCCGTAGATTGTCAGCCAGCGCGAAACGATAGCAGAGAGAGCGAGAGAGAGGGGGCGAGAGTGGCCAAGCGGAACCACATAGACGGAGCACGGAGGAAGGATATCGAAAGCGACATCCGGCCTTTGGAACGCGCAGCTTTCATCCCCAGTGGAACGCAAATAATAGGCTCTTTGCCCTACAGAGCTAGAAAGTCAGAATGATGAATGGGGGTCTATGGTGATGTCAATGTGCAGTGGAAACCCTTCATAATGCACAATGCTCATAGTGTACAAGCTGTGAACTCAGCTTAGGGATGGGGGGAACCCCTCATAATGGGCAAAGCAAATGTATAGACCTGGCAACTTAGCCCAGGGATGGTGGGAACCCCTTCATAATGGGCACAGCAGGTATACAGAAGTGTACAGATACCCATTCTGGGAACCCCTCAGAATGGGTATGTCAGGTGTACAGTACAGGCCTGGCAACTCAGCACAGGGATGGTGGGAACCCCTCATAATGGGCCCAGCAGGCATACAGACCTGGAAACTCAGCACAGGGATGGTGGGAACCCCTCATAATGGGCAGAGCACTTACAATACAAAATAGGCGAATATGTACCAATTAAATGAAATTAAAAAAAAATCATCATTAAAAGTCATTATTATGTCTAATAAAAATATTCACGTGAAATCAATCATATATCTATACAATGATTGACTGTTATATGTATTTGCAACATAAAAAGAAAGAGAGAAAAAAAAAATCCAGCAGCTGCCATTTTGTTGTAGCCAGTTGCAGAGACAGGAAGTGATGCACCCCCTAGACAGGAAGTTCTAGGCCAGAGGTCAAGGAACAGGAAGTGGATGGAAACCATTGTTCTAACTGGCAGTAGGTAATGACTTTTTTTAAAAAAAATTCTATTTATTATTATTATCTGTTTATTCAGAGCTCAGCGTCTTCCTGCAGGCTCCCCCTTCCGTCATCCTGCTTCCTCTACCACGCCCGCTGCGGGGACCTCTGTCCCCAGATGGACCGTTTACCCAACACCAGTCTTTTCTGTTGCTCTTCTGTGCTTTTTAACCCTGTTGGTGCTGAACCGACGGAGGCGCCGCTGCCCCTCCTCCACCGTCGCAAAGAAACTCGATACAAACCAAGGCGCTGCGACGCGATGCTCCCCGACTAAACTCCAGGAAGGCGTTTATTTTTTGCACGACTTTATATGAAGTACACCGAGCCTATTTACCAAAGGTTGAAGATTGCCCGTTGGTTGGGGGATTGGGGTCGGCTCTCGTTTTCACCGCATGGCGCCCATCTATGCAGCTGCGGTTGATGCGTTTTTCCAGCCCGTTTTGCCTTTTTAAACCTGCGTTTTTGCATACAGTTTTCACGTGCTTCATTTTTTTTTTTATTCTCTTTAACCGCTTGCCTACCGGGCGCTTTCACCCCCTTCCTGCTCAGGCCAACTTTCAGCTTTCAGCGCTGTCACACTTTGAATGACAATTGCGCGGTCATGCTACACTGTAATCATGTGACATTTTTATCATTTTCTTCACACAGATAGAGCTTTCAGTTGGTATTTAATCACTGCCGGGTTTTTTAATCCTTACTAAAAAAAAATTTTAGCTCATCCCCCACAGCTATTACCCTTTTGTATAACTTGACCCTCCCTCCTAGATTGTAAGTTCTAACGAGCAGGGCTCTCTGATTCCTCCTATATTGAATTGTATTGTACTGGTACTGTCTGCCCTCATGTTGTAAAGCGCTGCGTAAACTGTTGGCGCCATATAAATCCTGTATAATAATAATAATTAATAAGTAATTTTTCTTCTTCACTGATGTGCACTGATGAGGTGGCACTTATGGGCAATGATTAGGTGGCACTAATATGCTGCAATTATGGGCACTGATAGGTGCACTGGTGGGCACTGATGGGCAGCAATGATAGGCAGCACTGACTGGCATCACTAATGGGCACTGATTGGTGGCACTGCTGGGCACTGATTGCTGGCACTGATGGGCAATGATTGGTGGCACTGGTGGGCTATGATTGCTGGCACTGGTGGCATTTTATTGTAATCAGGGCACTGATGATCAGTGCCCTGATTACATGTCTCGATGTCCCCTGCAAGAAGATGCCGTTGATCGGCTCTCCTTGCCACTAATGAGCTCCGGCGTGTTCGCACACTCCACGTGCAGAACCCGCCAGGAAGTCGGCACAACGCTGCGCCAATCACAGGCAGTGAGACGTTTTCCCGATGTGCAGCTGCAGAGATCGGGAAATGTCTCACTGCCTGTGATTAGCGCAGCACTGTGCCGGATTCCTGGGAGGCTCTGCACGTGAGCTCATCCTTACTCGCCACACACTCTATCAGTGTGAGATGGTGAGAGTCGATTACCGGCATTTCCTTATTTACATGTGACCGCTGTGATTGGACACAGCCAATCACATGATTAAAGAGCCACGGCTTTTTACAGAGAGCGGGGTCGCGCCGTGTCCTAGTTCGGGTGCGCCGTCATATGACGTCCACCCAGAACGAGAGCCGCACCGTCCTTCCGTCATTTGACGGCAAGCATCTAGCCAACTGTGAATAAGCTGGTTGTTAAGGAGCGGGGCCGGGAAGCTGGCCGTTGCGCCTTAACAACCATTGAGTCATCAGCTGTCAGCGGTGATCCCCACTGACAGCTAAATGTAAAAAAAAAAAGAACCGCCGGCAATAAAAAAAATCGGTAAACAAACAGCACAGGGGTCCCCCCCAATCCAGAGCCCCCTGCCCCAAAGCACCCCCCAATGTTGAGGGCATGTGGCCTTATATAGTTCAGCAGGGGAAGGGGGGGCACTCGCCCGTCCCCTCCCTTACCTGACCTGCCGGGCTGCATGCTAGGATAAGGGTCTGGTATGGATTGGGGGGGGTCTTTTGTTTTTTTGTTATTGCTGGTAATTCTCTTTTTTACATTCAGCCATCAGCGGGAGCCATTACTAGTATTAAAAGAAAATAAATAAAAATTCCAGTACCTGGTCATGAAGGAGGGTAAATCTTCGTCAAGTGGCTAAACGCTGCATTCAGATCCACACTGCGTTCAGTTTTAGGTTTCCATCACATGGGCGTACTATAGCGCACGCCCAGTGCACGAGCCGTGTTTGTCTGCACGGGGATGCACAGGTGTTTTCCGTGCATGCCCATGCAGTCAGTCCTAATCATTTCCATTGGGGCACAGCGTCGGCACGGGCACAGCCGCTGCTGCCAATTTGGGAATAAGAAAACGCACACACAGGCGGCGCTGTTCCAGAAGGTCTAATGAGTTAATAAATTCCAGGATCATGTTTAGCTGATAGTTTATTAAACACTGACTACATGCAATGTGCACAGCGATGCCAGGGTACATACACAGAGGGTGGAATATACAGAGCCAAACTCACATAGATGGATGGTAAGCAAGACCCCCCCCCCCCCTGGATGGCCTCAAAGCTCCTAGGGACTGAAGAAACTGAATCAGCCCCCCCCCCTGTGTGTGTTTTCGCATTTCTCTCATTGGTTATATAAATTGGGGCAGCAGCGGTCACTGTGGTCAATTACTTATCTTTATATAACAACTGGGAATTTTTCTTTGTGCCCGGTTCCTGTTTGTTTGCAGCTGCTCCCAATTTGGCAGCCTGGCGCGCGCGAACGTGCCCCCGAACGCATACAATTTGACAGCACCCACTCGGCTGTCAAATTGAGAGCAGCAGCTGCGTCTGTACGCCCGCTGTGCCCCAACTGAAATGAATGAGGCTGACTGCATGAGGCGGTCTGCGCATCCCCATTGAGGGCAAACATGGGCGCTATAGTATGCCCGTGTGAACGAGGCCTTAGGGCTCATTTTCACCAGATGCATTATTACAGCTCACACATGCAAAAAAGACATTTACCTCCAGCAAGGCTAGTTTAAAAACACCTAAACATTTTCAAAAAACATTATCAAAAACATGGGGATTTGGTCACACCGTATTGCTATATGGTGCTAAGCCCACTTACCGTGTCAAAGTACCCCATGATTAGTGGGCATGCATTCAAGTGCATTTATTTTAATGAGCCTAGTTTACACCATTGTGAGCTTTCATGTATTAAAAAAAAAAAACATTTTTTTTGGACTGGGACCCACTGCAAACACATGTAAGAAAAAAATGAGGCCATAACTCCAAAAAATACATGTAAAACAGTATAAACAAAGATCTGCGTTTGTGGTCAGATTTTGAAGGGATCTATTTAAACGCTTGTGCGAATGTTTATATAAACAAAGCCATTTATTCAGAGTGAGCGAAGACTGAGGTCATTCTGCGCTGCCACCTAGTGGATGACTCCTTCAGGGTCAGGTGGGGGGGGGGTGAAGTAAACATAAACAAAGTGTAGGCAGCGGCGGTGGCACATGCTTGACCTCAGCCTGAATGATGTTGCTTATGTTAAGCATCTCAACCCTATATGGATATACGCCTGGGTCCGTTGAGATGCACCATGGACCATTTTCTACGCAGGTTTGCTGCCAGATTTCTACACCCGTTTGCATGGGTTAAAGTCTCCTCCTATTTGCAAGTGTGGGATAGCAGTGACGCCCACAGAGATCTGTGGATATATAGCAACTGACCTTTATGGGTATGGGGAGCGCACTTTGGTCATTCCTGGACTGCTACCACCATTGGAGTACATCCAGAAATCAAACAGTTAACTGAATCTCTGTATGATCTACAGGAGAATGTCTGCTGTACACGATACGACCACATACGTATCGATGGAGAAGGACGAGAAGAGTCAGATGACAGAGAGGATATTGAACCTGACTCTGGAGATTGTCTACCTGCTGACCGGAGAGGTGAGGAGCATTCTGGGAGGTCACATGACATCCCTCTTATCTCTATTAATAAAACACAGACCTGACCGGAGAGGTGAGGAGGATTCTGGGAGGTCACGTGACATCACTCTTATCTCTATTAATAAAACACAGACCTGACCGGAGAGGTGAGGAGGATTCTGGGAGGTCACGTGACATCACTCTTATCTCTATTAATAAAACACAGACCTGACCGGAGAGGTGAGGAGGATTCTGGGAGGTCACATGCCATCACTCTTCTCTCTATTAATAAAACACAGACCTGACTGGAGAGGTGGATTCTGGGAGGTCACATGACATCACTCTTATTCCTATTAATGAAACACAGACCTGACCAGAGAGGTGAGGAGGATTCTGGGAGGTCACATGACATCACTCTTATCTCTATTAATAAAACACAGACCTGACCGGAGAGGTGAGGAGGATTCTGGGAGGTCACATGCCATCACTCTTCTCTCTATTAATAAAACACAGACCTGACTGGAGAGGTGGATTCTGGGAGGTCACATGACATCACTCTTATTCCTATTAATGAAACACAGACCTGACCAGAGAGGTGAGGAGGATTCTGGGAGGTCACATGACATCACTCTTATCTCTATTAATAGAACACAGAACTGACCGAAGAGGTGAGGAGGATTCTGGGAGATCACATGACATTGAGGTGAGGATTCTGGGAAGTAGTCACATGACATCACTCTTTCTATTCTGCTTTTCCCCTTATATAGAAATATGCTGCAGTGAAGATAACGTGTATTGAAAGTCTTTTACAAGGGATGTATCCAGCTATGTCAGAAGGATGGGGTCGAAGCCAGAACTCCATTGCAGTGCCTCCACCTCACTCCCCAGTTCTTGAGAGAAAAAACATTCAGAAGGTTCAAGAAATCACTAACAAACTTATGGAGCTGCTGACAGGAGAGGTGAGCGGTGCCGGGAATTCTGGGACATTATCCAGTAACAGACAAGGGATGTGTCTGGATGGTGACTGTATCATTGTGTGTGTCAGGTTCCTATAAGGTGTCAGGATGTCACAGAGAGTATCTCCATCTCCAAGGACAACAAATATTTAGAAGGACACAAGGATCTCGTGATAGAGGACCGGCCGCCCCTCACATCACCGGGTAAGAGGAGATTTTAATTTTGTGTTGAAGATCCACCTAGATACACACATTTATTTATTTATTTCAGGTACTTATATAGCGCCGTCAATTTACACAGTGCTCTACATATACATATCATTCACAGCAGTCCCTACCCTCAAGGAGCTTACAATCTAAGGTCTCTAACACACATTTATACATATACTAGGGTCAACTTTAGATAGGATCCGATTAACCTACCAGCATATCTTTAGAGTGTGGGAGGAAACCGTAGTACCCGGAGGAAACCCACGCAGGCACAGGAAGAACATGCAAACTCCAGGCCAGATGGTGTTGTGGTCAGGATTCGAACCAGCATCCCTTTTTGCTGCTAGGTGAAAGTGCTAACCACTACACCACTGTGCACACATCCTCTAAAATAAGGACATAGTATGTCAGGTTCCTATAAGGTGTCAGGATGTCAATGTCTATCTTTCAATGGAGGAGTGGGAGTATTTAGAAGAACACAAGGATCTCTACAAGGATGTTATTATGGCGAGCCAGCCGCCCCTCACATCTCCAGGTAAGAAAAGACTTTATTGTAAAGGAGAGAGCAGTACGGAGAGTCCACCTAGATCCCCCATCATCTGATAAACACATAGAAACAATGTATTCAGTCATTGTGTGTATTTCCTACAGATGGATCCGGTAATGGGAACCCACCAGAGAGCTGTCCCCGTGCTCTGCATTCCCAGGATTCCACACAGGAAGATCAGGAGATCCTTCACCATGATCAGGTAGGTGGAACTTAGGACCTCACCAAAGAGTTTGTAGTGACATTTGTGTGGTATGGTTTGTAGAGACGTATGTTTGGTGTGGTTTGTGGAGACGTTTGTTTGGTATGGTTTGTAGAAACGATAGTTTGGTATGGTTTGTAGAGACGTTTGTTTAGTATGGTTTGTAGAAACGATAGTTTGGTATGGTTTGTAGAGACGTTGTTTGGTATGGTTTGTAGAAACGATAGTTTGGTATGGTTTGTAGAGACGTTGTTTGGTATGGTTTGTAGAAACGATAGTTTGGTATGGTTTGTAGAGACGTTGTTTGGTATGGTTTGTGGAAACGACAGTTTGGTATGGTTTGTAGAAACGATAGTTTGGTATGGTTTGTAGAGACGTTGTTTGGTATGGTTTGTAGAAACGATAGTTTGGTATGGTTTGTAGAGACGTTTGGTTGGTATGGTTTGTAGAGATATGTGGTTGGTATGGTTTGTAGAGATGTTGGGTACATCTTTTTCTTTGTTTTATTCTGTTTCGATTACCTAATTGCTCTCTGGACCTTGTTTAGGGCATAGAACAGATCAAAGTTGAAATTAAAGAGGAAGATGAAGAGACGTATGTGATGGATGGTCAGCCATACAAGGAGGAAGTTCACACGGAGATTGACACGGGTGAGTAATAAAAACTGAATACAGAGAACATTCTCCTGGTGGTTGTTCTTTTCCTTCCTGTTTTTGCACTCCTACAAGCCATCATGTGTTTGCAGAACATTCCATTCCACCAGTCTGGTAATCCATAGTCCTACCCTATTTGTAAAAACCTTTGACCGACCATTACATTTTCCAAGTGACCACTCATTTGGCCTAGCCTTGTCTGCAGTCCCTCTTTGTTACATCCAGACTCGTTGAGGTTTAGGAATGCTCTTTTTATAATTTGTTTTAGAACCATTTTCCTGACCAGTGGTGGCATTTAAGTTGATAGCAAAGACACCCATTAAAGTATTGTGTCCAGGTGTTTCCAGTGATGGGGTTCTGTTAATGCTGCAGCATACTAGACATTTGTGTTTCGTTTCGCTCTTAATCAAAGTTCGGACAAAATTCTCGTCATTCAGGGATTCAGATGTATCAATACAACAGTAATGGATTGAAACAAATCCGAAACAACAAAACGAAATTTCGTGCAAAATAACGAATTATCCAAATTTGAATCGAAAAGTCAGAGAAAAAAACAGCGTGGGGTCCCCCCCAATCAATACCACACCCTTCAGGTTTGGTATGGATATTAAGGGGAATCCCACACCAATTAGAGAAAATAAACAGAGGGGGTCTCTACCAAAATACCATACCCTTATCTGGGCAGGCCAGGAAGGGGGGGGGGGATGAGTGAGTGCGCCCCCCTGGGCCGTGCAGCGGCGCGATCATGTAAGTAAACCTGCTATGAATGGAAGCCATTCATGACAGCTTGCTTACTATTGTGATGCTGTGATTGGCCCACACCCATCACATGGTACCTGGGCCAATCTCAGCACCCTGTACCATGTGATTAGCTGTAGCCATTCACAGCATCACAATAGTAAGCAAGCTGTCATGAATAAAAGACATTCATGTCAATTGCTTATAACAGCGATCATCGTTATACGCAATAACAATAAAATCCCTGATCACCTCCCCCACTATGGTGACATTGAACTACTCTAATGACAGTATGTAGAAAAAAAAGTAAAAAAAAAATGTTAAAAATATATTTTTACTCAGGAGCATTTTTATCTTTTTTGTGTAATCTTGAGCCCGAATATTAAACATCTTTGTGTTTTTCTGCCCATCAGAGGAAGGCAACAGTAAAAGATCAACAATTGGATGTCCTGTTTTACCTCCAGCCTGGGACACAGATGAGGAGAACTCACGAGATTCCCTTAAAGTTCATCCAGCTTTTCACGAAGTGGACAGATCGCCCAACCCCCCTAATCCTGAAGAATTTTCCCCCAATTATTCTCATTCTCCTTCCCCAAATGTAAATCGGGGACTTCACAGTGTCGCCGGATCACCAACTCCCTCTCACTCAGAGGAATTTTATACCAATAGATCACACATCATTAACTCAAATATCTATCCAGGACTTGAAGGTGCAGATAGATCTAAAGATCCTTCCAATCCTGAGGGATCTTTGCTTGGTAAATCAGATACTGTCTCAAATATCACACCAGGTCTTCTCCTTCCATATAGACCATCAGATCCCTCCAAACCTGAGGAAACTTCTTCTGACAAATCGCAGACCTCCTCCCCCAATATCATTCCTAGTCTTCTCATTGGATATAGACAACCGGTACCGTCAAATCCAGAGGAATCTTCTTTCAATGCGATGGCGCAACGGGCAGGGACGCACGAGGACGCATTATATCCATGCTTTTCCAGCTTGGTGAAGACGGTCGAACACCAGAGAGCACACATTGGCGACCAGCTCGGCCAGGAACCTGCTTTTGGTGACCATCAGCAGAAGCATCTGGGCAAGAAGGTGTTCCCGTGCATAGAGTGTGAGAAGTTCTTTGCCCACAGCGCTGACCTTGATAAACACCAGCGCCGTCACTCTAGAGAAAAGCCGTTCTCGTGTGCTGAATGCGGCAAGGCCTACACCCAGAAGTCCCACCTCGTCAACCACCAGCGGCTTCACACCGGCGAGAACATACTGCCCTGTACGGAGTGCGGCAGGTGCTTTACGCTTAAGTCGCAGTTCATAAAACACATGAGGACTCACACAGGGGAAAAACCATACTGCTGCTCGGAGTGCGGGAGGTGCTTTGCCCAGAAATCGACACTGGACAACCACCAGACCATCCACACTGGTCAGAAGCCATTCTCTTGCTTGCAGTGCGGCAAACACTTTGCACGGAAGTCCACCCTCCAGAAGCACCTGGAGCTTCATGCCAGTGGGGTTATTGCTGTGAAGCCCTGCCCCTGAGGAGGACGTTTCTCAAAATGGATTGTATTATCCTCTACGTCTGAAAGACCACACGCCCCAGAGGAGAAAGTTTCTCAGAATGGATTGTATTGTCTTCTACATCTGAAAGACCACACACGCCCCGGAGGAGAACGTTAATCAGAATGGATTATATTGTATTCTACATCTGATAGACCACACATGCCCCTGAGGAGAATGTTTCTAAAAATGGATTGTATCATCTTCTACGTCTGAAAGACCACACACGCCCCTGAGGAGAACGTTAATCAGAATGGATTATATTGTATTCTACATCTGATAGACCACACATGCCCCTGAGGAGAACGTTTCTCAGAATAGATTATATTGCCTTCTACATCTGGTAGACCACACATGCCCCTGAGGAGAATGTTTCTCAAAACATATTGTATTGTCTTCTATATCTGAAAGTCCACACACGCCCCTGAGGAGAACGTTTCTCAGAATGCATTATATAGTCTTCTCCATCTGATAGACCACACATGCTCCTGAGGAGAACGTTTCTCAACCATTATAGAAGAACTGTCCCCACGTCCTCGCGTTCTGCTGCTATGCACAATCAGGGTCTGGCCCTGCTCCGGAGAACTGGTGGGCCTGAGATGGTACCATCGGCTGACGCGCTCCTGAGTATTCTGGGATGCTGATTCAGCAGGTGCAAGGAACAAGACTCTGACTGTTGTATTCTTATTGAATACCCGAAGACCTCTAAAATGTCTACCAAGCTGTTGAAAATTATGCAAAAATGTGCACCAAACCACTTGACTAGTATTTTTATTAAGACTTTTTTTGCGTTGTTTTATTTTCTTGTTTTGTTTTTTTCTCTTTTATTTCGTGGATTTCTTATTCTGAAAGACTTCATTATTGAGTGCTGTTGGCAAAAACCAAATAAAATTGTTTTGATAAAAAAGAAAAAAAAATACCCATGTAACCAATGTAAATCTGGCAGTTTGACACCCATCCAGAAGCCCCCTCGTCCCCCTGCTCTTGTGTTTTTAGCGATGCTGGGGACCTCTGTTGGGTGTCTTAGGGGGTGCTTCTGATTCCAGTGATGCTTTACCAGTGACCAGATCAGAGGACAGATTTTATTCTCCTGTGTCACCAGTTTTGTTGCCCAGTAGCTTCTCCCTCGCCATACAGGTTCCTCCCCTTAACACGGTTAGGTGTCGATAACTGTGAAGATTAAAACCAAAATGGCTACGTTTATAAACAGAGATCCAATGCTATACTAGCCTACAGCTTGCAAAGAAAGATTCATGTGATTCCTCTAAGCCAGTGTTTCTCAACTCCAGTCCTCAAGGCGCACCAACAGGTCATGTTTTCAGGATTTCCCTCAGATGAAACAACTGTGGTAATTACTAAGGCAGTGAAACTAATCAAATCACCTGTGCAAAATAGTGGAAATCCTGAAAACATGACCTGTTGGTGTGCCCTGAGGACTGGAGTTGAGAAACACTGCTCTAAGCAACCTATATAGTACCTCCCCACTCATATCTCCAGAGGGGGGGAGGGCTGAAAAAATGAAAGGTGAACTCCGGCCTTCCCTCCAGTCTTGCACAGTTGTACCGGCTCCTCTCCTGTACCAAAATGGCTGCCTCTTATTTCACTGCACACTGTGAGCTATTCACAGTGTGTATTAGAAGCTGCAGCAAGTCAGATAGAGCCCCGCCTCATTTCCTGACTGGAGGACATCCACTATCTTAGATAAAGGCAAACAGCTTTAAAGTTTCACTCCAGGCAAACTCTGTTCTGAAATTTACACAGCTCTGCCAAACAGCCCGGTCTAGCAGAGCAGACTTGCTTTTTCTCTACTGCAATTAAGTAGCACTTACGTGTCTTGTCCCTCCGCCAGCACTGATTGGACTGTGAAAGAAGCATCAAACCGATGAGCTGGTCTCTCCTCCTCTCAGAATGTTTCTTATTAGCACATGAAGACATAAAACTGGTTGGCTCCTTGTGCTGCCGCTTCCCCTCACAGTCTGTGTTCTGCTGTAAAGTGACTTCAAGAGGTTGAATTAAAAAATAGACCTAATGATGTATTCATTGCATTAACTTGCGTCATTCGCTGTGCAGATGTCTTAACCATTCGCACAAGCACCCCATTATATATAAGAATAGAATAAGACTAAGAAATAAGAACAGAATAAGAATTAGAATAGAATAGATATAAGAATAGAATGGCAATAGAATAGAATAAGAAGAGAAACGTATAAAATAGAATGGAATAAGAAGAGAATTGAATTAGAATAGAATAGGTATAAGAAATAGAATAGCAATAGAATAAGAAGAGAATAGAAAAGAATAAAATAGAATAGAATAAGAAGAGAATTGAATTGGAATGGATTAGGTATAATAATAGAACATAAGAAAAAGAGAATAAAATAAGAATAGAATTAGAATAAGAATAAAATAGAATGAGACTGGATTAGAACTAGGAATAGAATAGAAATAAGAAGAGAATAGAATAAGAAGAGAATATAAATAAGAAGAGAATATGAATAAGAATAGAATAGGGATAAAAATGAACTAGAAAAAAGAATAGAATTGCAATAAGAATAAAATAGAATGAGAATGGAATAGAACACAAATAGATTAGGAAAATAATAGAAATAAGAGAATAAAATAGAATACAATACAATATGAATAAGACAAAAATAGAATAAGAAGGGAATAGAATAATAATAGAATGGAATATAAATAGAATAAGAAGAGAATAGAATAGTAATAAGAATATAATAGAATTAGAAGAAGAAAATTATAGAATATGAATTGAATCAAAATACGAATAAGAATAGAATAAGAATGCAATAGAATAAGAATGGAATAGGAATAGAATATGAATAAGACGAGATTAGAATAAGAAGGGAATCGAATGGAATAATAATAGAGGAAGAGAATAGAATAGTAATAAGAATAGAATAAGAATATAATTAAGAATAGAATAGAATTAGAACAAGAAAATTAAAGAATAAGAATATAATGGATTAAGAATAGAATAGAATACGAATAGAACAATAATGGGAATAGAATAGAATAAGAATAGAATTAGAATAAAAAAATATTAGAATAAGAATAGTATAGAAGTAAGAGAATAAAATAAGAATAGCATAAGAATGGAATAGAATAGAATAGAAATTAGAATAGAAACAAATAAGAGAATAGAAATAAGAATGGAATAGAATAGAAGAAGAATGGAATAGAATTAGAAGAGAATACATTATTTTCTTATTCATAAGAAGAGAATAGAATACGAAGAGAATGGAATAGAATAGGAATAAGAATAGAATTATCTCCTGTGATCCTCAGCTCCACCTAAAGGCCATAATGTGGTATTTTCCTGAAACACCTGAATAATAAAACTTCACATTATGACCACTAGATGGAGCTGAGGATCACAGGAGATAATTATAAGACATACAATACGGCAGACATGTGAGGTTCCCATACAAATGTTTTATACACGGCCCCCATAGGTGGAGTAGTTGTGACTTGTACTGTAGGTGAAGAGGAGCAGATCCAATGCTCGGTGTGGTTTTGGTGTTCCTCACCCTTTTATGAATAGTATATATGAGAAGAAGATATTCGCCAGCACACCAAGGATCATCAATTTCATACAAGCGTTTTTTATTCAAGACAGATCACATCACAAATCGGTGTAGTGCGACATTTGGGAGCCACACAAGACCCCTTGGTCAGGCATGTATCCAGCCGGCGGTCTCTGCAGCACTCGGTATCTTGTGAGCTCATTCCAGAAACGTGTATGGTGGGAAGGAGGACTGTGGCCTTTTATGAAGAGGTCCCTTTTAATGTTTTGGTGGGGGAGGGGGAGGGTATACTGGCTGTGCAACTGAATGGTTCATCATTGGATGAGAAACACTGTAAAGAACGTTTCCACGCTCTCCAGAAAATACGAACAGGAAGTTCACTGGTGAGTTCCACTGCGGCCAGAATCCAAACATCACCTCAAAGG
The DNA here is from genome assembly GCA_037952925.1 of Lithobates clamitans. Lineage (NCBI taxonomy): Eukaryota > Metazoa > Chordata > Amphibia > Anura > Ranidae > Lithobates > Lithobates clamitans. The sequence goes on along the minus strand of JBBGZY010001711.1, from coordinate 326,829 downwards.
GTCACTGGGAGTGGACTTCCTGAAGCTTGTACAGAATCCTCAGCCACCATGGATCATATATACAGCATGTGGGCATTAAGGCCCCCCTCCCCCCTCCTTGCTCCCAAACATACGTCTTACCTGGCCAGGAAGAGATTCTGTTATATCTGTAAATACCTGTTGATTTTGCCAGTAACCTTGTAAACTTGCTGCCCACTCGGCCTGTTATCAGTTACATTGTTCCCAGTTCTCTCTGAGGACTACAGAACCTTTCCCCACTATATTATAGAGAAAGGGGGTGTTCTGTAGTTCCCATCCTAGGGTGACAACACCGCTTCTCCATACAGTCCGTTTGTTACGTGTAAATGGGGACAAGTCGAATGTTCTCAGGCTATAGTCGCTGCAGATCCAATGTGTGAATGGGGAATTTACCTTATGGCCACTAGATGGCATTAACTATCATAAGAAATATGTATACTCCTCAGCTCCATCTGGTGGCCTGAATGCGTCATTTTCCCCATTCACACATTCGATCTGTGGAGAATAGAAGCCTGAAAACATTCGATTTTGTCCTCTTCGCACACAATGCAGTTTCGACGGATGAACAGCTATGCAAATTGACTGGATTGAACCTAACAGGTATCTAAACCCCTAAACAAAAATGTAATATGTTGCGGCTTACTGGCCCTTAGGTGTATCCGAATTTCCAAATGAAATAGTAACTAATTTTGTTACTAATTTTGAACGAATTCCAAATTTTCGAAACAATTCGAATTGGGATTGGTCAAAAAATTATGTGACGCCACAAGGGGGCGCGGTCACCCGCTGATGTCATCAGGTGACTCTGCCCTTTGCCTATTTGAGAAATGTCAGACAGAGGAGCAGGCAGTCGGTGGAGAGCCCCCGACAGGACCGGAGGGGTTTCTTTTTTCCGGGTTCACCGGGCGGCATGATTGAGGATCGGTCTACATCGGGGACATTGTTTTTTATTTTTTAATAAAGGAATTGTCAAAAACTCGTACTGTCTTTATTAACTTTTGCCACTTTTTTGGTGAATGAATAGGGGTACAATGTACCCCATACTCATTCACATGGGGGGGGGGATCTGGGGCCCCTTTGTTAAAGGAGGTTTACAGATTTCAATAAACCCCCTACTCACAGACTCCCACAACCACCGGCCAGGGTTGTGGGGAAGAGGCCCTTGTCCTCATCAACATGGGGACAAGGCGCTTTAGGGTGGGGGGCCCTGTCCTGAAGCACCCCTCCCAGGTTGAGGGCATATGGCCTGTTATGCTTCGGGGGGGGCACTCGCTTGTCCCCCCCCTTTTCTTGGCCTGCCAGGATGCACGCTGAGGTCTGGTATAGATTTTGGGGGGGACCCCATGCTGTTTTTTTAAAAATGTTGGCATTGATTTCCCCTTAGAATTCATGCTAGACCACAAAGGGCCTGGTATGGATCGGAGGGGGGGCCCCACGCCATTTTTTTTTTCAGACTTTTCTATTGCCGTCATTCTTTGGTTTACATTTCAACGGGGAAGTCCATTGACAGCTGATGAGTCTTTGGTTGTTAAGGACACGACGGCCGGCTTCCTGGTCCGTTCTTTAACAACCAGCTATTCTTCACACAGAATTCAAATCGGTCGATCATTTTTTGACCGATCTGAATTCGAATCGTTCCTAAAATTTGGAATTCGTTAGAAAACTTATAAACTAAATGAAATTAAACAAAACGAATTCCGAAACATAACTAATATATCCAAAACGAAACAAATTTGCGCATGTCTAGTGCCAGACCCAATATGAGTTCCACTTCTTCATGAACAAAGGTTCAGACCGTACATTGTTGTGTTTTTTTGTTTGGTTCCAATAAACATTATTATCATAATTTCTACATGGCCATTCATACTTTGTTATGCACACTGGACACAACTCCTGGCTGACACATTTCACCCTCAATCAGGGATCCCTATTAGGCCCCGATGGTCAAGGTGAAATGCGTCAGTGGAGTCACGCCCAACAGGAGTTACAAGAATGGCCATTTAGTGGTGTTAAAAAAAAAGTTCAACAGATACTTTTTTATACTGATAACTTCTAATTGAAGTTAAACATTCTGCTAGCTTCCTAAAGTGGCCTTGTTGCCGACCTAACTTCTTACTGGTTCCTCCTTCTGAGCTCCATAATACTTTAGGAGACGCTATCTACGTGGAGGTGAACAGGATGGACCACTAAATGCTGTGTAGGACACAGGAGATTGACACTCCCTGAAATGGACTTCAGGGGACCATTTCTAGTGATCAGAGCAGAGTTCAGCAGTGCATGGAGCAGGGGAGGTAGGTATTCCATCTCTTCTTTACAGGTAACAGCTTGATTTGAGACCTTTCTTAAAGGCCAAATCCAAGCTAAAACTATTTTTCGAAACCCCTCCCTCACACTTACTTTTACTTCTTACCCACCTGTGTCAAACACAAGGCCCACGGGCCAAATCTGGCCCGGCGGGCCATTTCACGTGGCCCTTGCATCTCTACTGCAGCTGAGTCACCCCCCCCCCCCATCTCCGACTCCACATTGTTTTCAGCAGAGGAGACAGAACTCCTCCTATGGATCCTGCGCCAGCCCCAACCCCCCGCAGCATTCAGAAGACCCCAGCCCTCCTGCAGACACTGCACTTCACAGCTTCTTCCCATGATGTGATATAAGGGAGGGTGGGGTGCTCTGGTTATCTGGTCTTGTAGATACAACCAGCCCTTTGAGGGCAACCATAATGCTGATAGTTGAGTTTGACACCCCTGCTCTAACCCATCCTAATAGGCTTTTCTTCTCCCACCTTGTGAAGCCAGCTAAACTCAAAGTCCCCCTCCTGGTCCCAGCAGCGAGATGAAGCACAAGATTGCCACTCTCCCTGTAACGACATCAGCCCTCTTCTGGATCCTGAAAGTACCCCCAACCCCTGGACATCCAATAGGATGTGTTCAGGTCATGAAGGCACTAAAGGAACCAAGTAGTAGCCATAAAGGTAAGACTCAGGCTTGCTGAAAAATGTGACCATAGTTAAAGGGAAGTTAGATGGGGTCTTTTTTGATCCAGCAATCAGACAGAGGGTGGGAGGTGAAATGTATCCCGGAGTAGGGCTTAAAGGATTCCAGCAGCAAGATCCATTATCCACTTGCTGAATCTGTTCCCGTCTTCTTGGAAAGTTTGAGTGGTTCCATCTTCTCCTGTAACATTTTTTGTGAACTTACAATGGTAAGCAAATAAGCAATAATAGTAGGGGAAAAAGAAAAAAACCTGATCACTCTCCCAGAGTAGTACAGTGTTACTATGGTGACACTGAACTACTGATGACCGTATGTAAAAATAAATAAATACATTTAAATAAAAAATAATCTTGAAAAAAAAATCTTGAAAGAAAAAAAAGTTTAAAAAAAAAAAAGAATAATTTTTATTCCATCTTTTAACAAAAAAATTTAGGATTTTTTTTTTTTTTTTTTTACATCTTGAAAAAAATATCTATTCTGAAAAATAATCTTAAAAAATTGAATGAAAAGCGATTACATTTTTTAAACTTTTTTTCCCTATTAAGATTTTTCTTAAAGCTTAATTTTTTTTTTTAACATACTTTCAGAGTAGTTATTTATGTAATTAGTTATTTTTTTTTACATACTGTCAGTCAGTATGATCACGGCTACAATCAGTCATAATATGACGCTGTACTGCACTAGTGACAGTATATACAAAAAAAAAAAACTAATTATGAAAAAAAAAATGTTTTTATTCATTTTGCAAAAAAAAAAAAAAGAAGAAGGGGCAAAAAACAAAACAAAAAAAAAACGACAACTTCAAAAAAAACTTGCTTCTTACTAAATACCTCAGATCTACTTTCCAAAAAGGGGTAAACTGAGGGGTATTTGTACTCCCCCGGCACTTTAGGGCTTTAAGGAATTTGATAGGCCGTCAGTACATCAGGACTGATCAATTTTTAAATATATAAACATAGTTTTTAGACTCTAACATTCACACAGACTAAATAATATACACCGATTTTGGGTTATTTTTTTTGCAGCAGAATACATTTTGGCCTAAATTTATAAAGAAAAAATATTTAGTTTCTTTTATAAAATTTTGCAAATAAGAAGAATTGTTTTTTGTTTTTTTTTAAATTCATATTATTTTCGTTTCTATAAAAAAAAATTAAAAAACCCCAGTGGTAATCAAATACCACCAAAAGAAAGCTCTATTTGTGTGAAAAAAAGGATATAAAATTAAATTTGGGTACAGCGTTGTATGACCGCACAATTGCCAGTTAAAATAGCGCAGTGCTTGGTGAGTCATTTTCTATTCAGTTATGGTTTATTGTAATGCTTTATGATTCTTGACTGACAGCTTCATTCATATATGTCATCATTTGATACGTACACACCATATGTCATTTTTTACTTCTCAGCTTTGCTGTATTGTGCAAAAAAGAAATTGTATTTTCTATCTCTTAATAAAAAATAAAAATTATTTTATATATATATAGTGCAGTGCTGAATAGCAAAAAATGCTCTGGTCATGAAGGGGGGGGGGGGGTTAAAACCTTCCAGAGGTCAAGACGTTCAATTAAATATTTTATATATGCTTCCTTTGAAATTTCAAAACTGAGTAAGTCTCGGTGAGTTATTGATGTGTGTCTCTTGAGCTACTGAGCTCTGTAAGCAGTATACCTTCCGTCTAAGGCCACATTCACATTTTGGCATTTCTTGAACGTGCGCTGTGCAACAAAAAATGCACAACGCTCCAAGCCCAATAAAGATCTGGAGCTTCTTTGGCGCACATAGGGCAGCTTATTCAGGTGAGTGGGTTGCCCCCATGTGTAAAAAAACATTTTATTTTTGTGTGCATTTAATGGCTGTTTTTGCCTTGCTATGATTTTTTTTTTTAATATTATCTGTTTGTTCTCTTTGTATGTGTCTATGCGTTTTTTGAAAAAAAAATTAAAACAAAATCAGATTTAAAAAAAAAAACAAAAACGTGGGAGCTCCGGTTTGTGCTATGCAAAGTGTGAATGGGGCCTTAGGGTGGGTTTGGACCCAGACTGAAGAAATACTGCCCCCAGTGGTCAAAGCACAGATAGAAGATGAGAGGTTTCATGGTTCAAGCACCAGGCAGAGAGGCGAACAGGTTTCTCAGATGACCACCAAGAGCCACAGAGAAAAGTAAGATGCCAAGTTTGGGATAAAACTTTATTACACATTTATTGCATTGATAAAACAAACTCCAAGTTAAAAACGCTACATCTCAGCGAGTATGAGTTCTCTGGTGTTTATCCATATGGGACTTCCGCCCGAAACACCTCCCGCACACCGTGCAGGCATACGGCTTCTCATCCGTATGAATGCGCTGGTGCGTCTGAAGCTGCGAGCGCTGGGTGAAGCACTTGCCGCACTGCGGACACGGAAACGGCTTCTCGCCCCGGTGGACCCTCTCGTGAACGATGAGCTCGGCCCTGGTGATGAACCGCTTGCCGCACTCCGAGCAGGAGTAGGGCTTGTCACCGGTGTGGTGTTTTTGGTGTCTACGGAGCAACGCCATCAGCGTGAAGCTCTTGCCGCAGTCAGAGCAGGAGAACGGTTTTTCTCCCGTGTGAATACGCTGGTGGGTTCGGAGCTGGAATGTCCACGTGAAGGACTTGCCGCACTCCAAGCACTGGTAGGACTTGTCGCCAGTGTGGGTCCTCTGGTGGTGCACCAGCTCCGTCCTGGAGGAGAACGGCTTGCCGCACTCGGCGCAGGAATACGGCTTCTCCCCTGAGTGGATCTTCTGGTGTTCTACAAGCCGGGCCCGACACGGGTAAAGCTTACCGCATATGGTGCACAGGAACGTTCCCTCTGCAGAGTGAACTCGTCTAAGGTGCGTGTTCAGTGCAAACTTCCAGACAAAACTTTTCCCACACTCCGTACAGGAGAACGGCTTCTCTCCGGTGTGAACCTTCTGGTGTTTAAGAAGCTCCCACTTCCGTTTATAGTTTTTCCCGCACTCAGGACAGGCAAAAGGTCCCTCAGTGGTGTGAGACTCTCGGTGCTGAAGGAGGGCAGAGTTGGTGGGGAAGCATTTCCCGCACTCAGCGCATGGAAACGGCGTCTGGTCACTGTGGGTTTTACGGTGCTCGTTGAGACATGACACGGTCCCGTAGCTCTTGCCGCACTCGGGGCAGATGAACGGGAGCTCACCCGTGTGGACGCTCTTGTGGCGGTTAAGGTTGGCCTGCCCCGTGAAACACTTCCCGCAAGCGGAGCAGGAATATGGCTTCTCCCGCTTGTGGGCTTTTAAATGCTCCATGAGATGAGATTTCTGGGATAAACATTTCCCGCATTCTAGGCACTGAAATTTCGGACCACGAGACTTGAGAGTAACTCCTTCAGAACTGGAAGGATCTGGTGATCCCTGGCCACCTAGGTGCGAATCTGGAGTATGTGTTCTACCTGGGAAATATCTCTCGGAACTAGAGGGACTGTCCAACCTGTCTGCACCGTATGATTCCGACTGGATGTTTGAACGGAAGGTATGTGACTGAGCATTAAAAGATCCCTCAGGATTGGAGGAACTGGCTCTTCTACCCTCAGCATAAATTCCCCGACGGAGATCATGCACTCTGAAAGATTCCTCAAAACCTGAAGGATTGGATAAACTGGGCGCATTGTAAAGTCCTGTATGAGAATCTGGCATCATGTGGTCGGCATCGGAATATGGGGGTGAGGAAGGATAATCCTCCGATGATCTGTTCAACTCGCGCCCATCTGTCAGGAAGAGAATAAAAAGACGTTTTTCAGGATTTTCTTCGAATCATCTGTAGTGTACGGGTTGCAAGTTTAAACTGTAGAGCTGAATTAAATTTATTTGGCTAGTGTGATGTCCAGTTTCTGGCACGTTTCCAAAGTTTAAGGGTTCGTTCACCTTTACTAAAAAGAAACGCTCTACAAAAACAAACTGTGCAGCTTTTACCAAAGTTAAACAATGCCCTTGCTATAGGGGGAGGCTATTTAAGTACCTCCCGAAGCCTAACTGAAAAACTCTCAGAGATGGCATCATCCCGTCCTGCCTTGTAGCTAGGATGTTGCCAAGAGCTCAGAGCTACTTCATCAGGGGGGGTTGAATCAGAGAAAGACCTCACTATTGCGATGGTGGAGGTGAACAGTAACAGCTGGGAGTCTCTTAGCAACGTCCTAGCAACAAGGCAGGACGGGGTGATGCCATCCCTGGAAGTGAGGCTTCAGGAGGTATGTAAAAGGCCCTCACAGGAGCGAACTCTCAAATTATGAGCTCAGAGCTACTTCATCAGGGGGAGAGAAAGAGCATGTGAGGGGGGGGGGGGTTGAATCAGAAACAAAAGCTCACTCCTGTGATGATGGAGGTGAACAGTAACAGCTGGGAGTCTCTTAGCAACGCCCTAGCAACAGGGCAGGACGGCATGATGCCATCCCTGGGAGTCAGGCTTCAGGAGGTATGTAAATGGGCCTCACCTATAGGAAAAGCAATATTCAACTTTGGTTAAGGCTGCATAGTTTGTTTTTTTCTACAGCCACCCCTTATCTACATCTGCTTTTTTTTGGTAAAAGGTGAACTAACCCTTTAATGGGAACTCTTTACATATTACATATTAGGAATTGCTATTTATTGGACACCGTTGTCTATGTACTGAACATTAGTCATTTTTTTTTTCTGCCAGTTAGCCTCACTCGTGGATCCGTCAAAGATGCCATCTGATCATCAATTCTGGGTTTAGCTATACATACCGTGTCTGTGGAAATTATCTTTAACAAAGATTGTCTTTATGTTACTTTTAGGTGTACAGAGCATACACTGCCAACCATACAAGGAAAGATTCCAAAGGATGGTTATGGTAATATCATACAGACATACAGTGAGGGGAAAAAAGCATTTGATCCCCTGCTGATTTTGTAAGTTTGCCCACTGACAAAAGAAATGGTCGGTCTATAATTTTAATGGTCGGTTTATTTTAACAGTGAGAGCTAGAACAACAACAAAAATATCCAGAAAAATGTATTTAACCACTTGCCGACCGCCTCACGCCTATATACGTGAGCAGAGCGGCACGGGCAGGCAAAATCACGTACCTAGTACGTGATTGCCTTCCCGCGGGTGGGGGGTCCGATCGGACCCCCCCCCTGTGCCAGCTGCGGTCGGCATTTGGTTGGGAGCGATGACAGACGAGGGGGAGGCCATCCGATCGTGGCCCCCCCCTCGCGATCGCTCCCAGCCAATGAGAAACATCCCCTGCCTCTGTATAGTACACAGAGGCAGAGGATGTGATGTCATCTCTCCTCGGCTGTCAGTTTCCGTTCCAGCACCGAGGAGAGATGACATGTAAGTAAGTGCACAACACTACACAACACAGTAGAACATGCCAGGCATATATTACACCCCCGATCGCCCCCCGATCCCCCCCCAATCACCCCCCCCCCTGTCACAAACTGACACCAAGCAGGTTTTTTTTTTTTTTTTTTTTTTTTTCCTGATTACTGCATAGTGTCAGTTTGTGACAGTTAGCAGTGGTGGGACAGTTAGTATTACCCCCTGTAGGTCTAGGGTACCCCCCTTACCCCCCCTAATAAAGTTTTAACCACTTGATCACCCCTCCTCACCAGTGTTGCTAAGCGATCATTTTTCTGATCGCTGTATTAGTGTCGCTGGTGACGGTAGTTAGGGACGTAAATATTTAGGTTCGCCGTCAGCGTTTTATAGCGACAGGGACCCCCATATACTATCTAATAAATGTTTTAACCCCTTGATTGCCCCCTAGTTAACCCTTTCACCACTGATCACCGTATAACCGTTACGGGTGACGCTGGTTAGTTCGTTTATTTTTTATAGTGTCAGGGCACCCGCCGTTTATTACCGAATAAAGGTTTAGCCCCCTGTAGGTCTAGGGTACCCCCCTTACCCCCCTAATAAAGTTTTAACCCCTTGATCACCCCCTGTCGCCAGTGTCGCTAAGCGATCAGTTTTCTGATCGCTGTATTAGTGTCGCTGGTGACGCTAGTTAGGGACGTAAATATTTAGGTTCGCCGTCAGCGTTTTATAGCGACAGGGACCCCCATATACTATCTAATAAATGTTTTAACCCCTTGATTGCCCCCTAGTTAACCCTTTCACCACTGATCACCGTATAACCGTTACGGGTGACGCTGGTTAGTTCGTTTATTTTTTATAGTGTCAGGGCACCCGCCGTTTATTACCGAATAAAGGTTTAGCCCCCTGATCGCCCGGCGGTGATATGCGTCGCCCCAGGCAGCGTCAGATTAGCGCCAGTACCGCGAACACCCACGCACGCACCGTACACCTCCCTTAGTGGTATAGTATCTGAACGCATCAATATCTGATCCGATCAGATCTATACTAGCGTCCCCAGCGGTTTAGGGTTCCCAAAAACGCAGTGTTAGCGGGATCAGCCCAGATACCTGCTAGCACCTGCGTTTTGCCCCTCCGCCCGGCCCAGCCCAGTCCAGCCCACCCAAGTGCAGTATCGATCGATCACTGACACTTTTCTTTGTAGCGTTTTGGTGAACTGGCAAGCACCAGCGGCGTAGTACACCCCGGTCGTAGTCAAAACAGCACTGCAGTAACACTTGGTGAATGTTTTGAACGCTACCATGCACTAGTTGAGTATTAGCGTAGCGTACAGCATTGCACATACTAGGCACACTTTCACAGGGTCTCCCAAGATGCCATCGCATTTTGAGAGACCCGAACCTGGAACCGGTTACAGTTATAAAAGTTACAGTTACAAAAAAAAAGTGTAAAAAAAAAAAAAAAACACAAACAAAAATTAAAAAAAATAGTTGTCGTTTTATTGTTCTCTCTCTCTCTATTCTCTCTCTCTATTGTTCTGCTCTTTTTTACTGTATTCTATTCTGCAATGTTTTATTGTTATTGTTATTATGTTTTATCATGTTTGTTTTTCAGGTATGTAATTATTTATACTTTACCGTTTACTGTGCTTTATTGTTAACCATTTTTCTGTCTTCAGGTACGCCATTCACGACTTTGAGTGGTTATACCAGAATGATGCCTGCAGGTTTAGGTATCATCTTGGTATCATTCTTTTCAGCCAGCGGTCGGCTTTCATGTAAAAGCAATCCTAGCGGCTAATTAGCCTCTAGACTGCTTTTACAAGCAGTGGGAGGGAATGCCCCCCCCCCCCACCGTCTTCCGTGTTTTTCTCTGGCTCTCCTGTCTCAACAGGGAACCTGAGAATGCAGCCGGTGATTCAGCCAGCTGACCATAGAGCTGATCAGAGACCAGAGTGGCCCCAAACATCTCTATGGCCTAAGAAACCGGAAGCTACGAGCATTTTATGACTTAGATTTCGCCGGATGTAAATAGCGCCATTGGGAAATTGGGGAAGCATTTTATCACACCGATCTTGGTGTGGTCAGATGCTTTGAGGTCAGAGGAGAGATCTAGGGTCTAATAGACCACAATTTTTTCAAAAAAGAGTACCTGTCACTACCTATTGCTATCATAGGGGATATTTACATTCCCTGAGATAACAATAAAAATGATTTAAAAAAAAAAAAAAAAATGAAAGGAACAGTTTAAAAATAAGATAAAAAAGCAAAAAAAAATAAAGAAAAAAAATAAATAAAAAAAAGCACCCCTGTCGCCCCCTGCTCTCGCGCTAAGGCGAACGCAAGCGGCGGTCTGGCGTCAAACGTAAACAGCAATTGCACCATGCATGTGAGGTATCACCGCGAAGGTCAGATCGAGGGCAGTAATTTTAGCAGTAGACCTCCTCTGTAAATCTAAAGTGGTAACCTGTAAAGGCTTTTAAAGGCTTTTAAAAATGTAGTAATTTTGTTGCCACTGCACGTTTGTGCGCAATTTTAAAGCATGTCATGTTTGGTATCCATGTACTCGGCCTAAGATCATCTTTTTTATTTCATCAAACATTTGGGCAATATAGTGTGTTTTAGTGCATTAAAATTTAAAAAAGTGTGTTTTTTCCCCAAAAAATGCGTTTGAAAATCGCTGCGCAAATACTGTGTGAAAAAAAAAAATGAAACACCCACCATTTTAATCTGTAGGGCAATTGCTTTAAAATAATATATAATGTTTGGGGGTTCAAAGTAATTTTCTTGCAAAAAAAAATAATTTTTTCATGTAATCAAAAAGTGTCAGAAAGGGCTATGTCTTCAAGTGCTTAGAAGAGTGGGTGATGTGTGACATAAGCTTCTAAATGTTGTGCATAAAATGCCAGGACAGTTCAAACCCCCCCCAAATGACCCCATTTTGGAAAGTAGACATCCAAGCTATTTGCTGAGAGTCATGTTGAGTCCATGGAATATTTTATATTGTGACACAAGTTGCGGGAAAGAGACAATTTTTTTTTTTTTTTTTTTGCACAAAGTTGTCACTAAATGTTATATTGCTCAAACATGCCATGGGAATATGTGAAATTACACCCCAAAATAAATTCTGTTGCTTCTCCTGAGTACGGGGATACCACATGTGTGGGACTTTTTGGGAGCCTAGCTGCGCACGGGACCCCGAAAACCAAGCACCGCCTTCAGGCTTTCTAAGGCCGTAAATTTTTGATTTCACTCCTCACTACCTATCACAGTTTCGGAGGCCATGGAATGCCCAGGTGGCACAAACCCCCCCCCCAAATGACCCCATTTTGGAAAGTAGACACCCCAAGCTATTTGATGAGAGGTATAGTGAGTATTTTGCAGACCTCACTTTTTGTCACAAAGTTTTGAAAATTGAAAAAAAAAAAATTTTTTTTCTGGTCTTTCTTCATTTTCAAAAACAAATGACAGCTGCAAAATACTCACCATGCCTCTCAGCAAATAGCTTGGGGTGTCTACTTTCCAAAATGGGGTCATTTGGGGGGGGTTTTGTGCCATCTGGGCATTTTATGGCCTCTGAAACTGTGATAGGTAGTGAGGAGTAAAATCAAAAATGTATGCCCTTAGAAATCCTGAAGGTGGTGCTGGGTTTTCGGGGCCCCGTACGCGGCTAGGCTCCCAAAAAGTGCCACACATGTGGTATCCCCATACTCAGGAGAAGCAGCTGAATGTATTTTGGGGTGCAATTCCACATAGGCCCATGGCCTGTGTGAGCAATATATCATTTAGTGACGACTTTTTGTAAATATTTTTTTTTTTTTTTTGTCATTTTTCAATCACTTGGGACAAAAAAAATAAATATTCAATGGGTTCAACATGCCTCTCAGCAATTTCCTTGGGGTGTCTACTTTCCAAAATGGGGTCATTTGGGGGGGTTTTGTACTGCCCTGCCATTTTAGCACCTCAAGAAATGACATAGGCAGTCAGAAACTAAAAGCTTTGTAAATTCCAGAAAATGTACCCTAGTTTGTAGACGCTATAACTTTTGCGCAAACCAATAAATATACGCTTATTGACATTTTTTTTACCAAAGACATGTGGCCGAATACATTTTGGCCTAAATGTATGACTAAAATTTAGTTTATTGGATTTTTTTTATAACAAAAAGTAGAAAATATCATTTTTTTTCAAAATTTTCAGTCTTTTTCTGTTTATAGCGCAAAAAATAAAAACGGCAGAGGTGATCAAATATCATCAAAAGAAAGCTCTATTTGTGGGAAGAAAAGGACGCAAATTTCGTTTGGGTAGAGCATTGCATGACCGCGCAATTAGCAGTTAAAGCGACGCAGTGCCGAATTGTAAAAAGTGCTCTGGTCAGGAAGGGGGTAAATCCTTCCGGGGCTGAAGTGGTTAAAAAAAAAAAATTATATATATATATATATATATATATATATATATATATATATATATATATATATATATATATATATATATATATATATATATATATATATATATTTTTTTTTTTTTTAATTGATTTGTATTTTAGTATTTAGAGTGAAATAGGTATTTTATCCCCTAACAATCAGCAAGATTTCTGGATCCCAGGTGTCTTCTATACAGGTGACAAGCTTAAAAGGGAGTGCTCCTAATCTCAGCTTGTTTGCTTCTATTGACAGGTGTCTTTTATACAGCTATCAGCAATCTCTCCACAATAGTCAAGACCAAAGAGCTGTCCAAGGATGTCGGGGACAAGATTGTAGACCTACACAAGGCTGGAACAGGCTATAAGGCCATCGTCAAGCAGCTTGGTGAGAGGGGGACAACAGTTGGTGCGATTATTCGCAAAGGGAAGAAACACAAAATAACGGTCACTCTCCCTTGGTCTGGGGCTCCATACAAGATCTCACCTCGTGGCGTTTCAAAGATCATGAGAACGGTGAGGAATCAGCCCAGAACTACACAGGAGAATCTTGTCAATGATCTCAAGGCAGCTGGGACCATAGTCACCAAGAAAACAATTGGTAACACACTACGCCCTGAAGGACTGAAATCCTGCAGCGCCCGCAAGGTCCCTCTGCTCAAGAAAGCACATGTACAGGCCCGTCTGAAGTTTGCTAATGAACATCTGAATGATTTAGAGAACTGGGTGAAAGTGTTGTGGTCAGATGAGACCAAAATGGAGCTCTTTGGTATCAACTCAACTCACCGTGTTTGGAGGAGGAGGAATGCTGCCTATGACCCCCAGGAACACCATCCCCACCATCAAACATGGGAGGTGGAAACATGATTTTGGGGTGTTTTTCTGCAAAGGGGACAGGACAACTTCACCGCATCAAAGGGGCGATGGATGGGGCCATGTACCATCAAATCTTGGGTGAGAACCTTCTTCCCTCAGCCAGGGCATTGAAAATGGGTCGTGGATGGATATTCCAGCATGACAATGATCCAAAACACAGTACCTAGGCAACAAAAGGAGTGGCTCAAGAAGAAGCACATTAAGGTCCTGAAGTGGCCTAGCCAGTCTCCAGAACTTAATCCCATAGAAAATATGTGGAGGGAGCTGAAAGTTCGAGTTACTAAACGTCAGGATTGAAACCTTAATAACTTGGAGAGGATCTGCAAAGAGGAGTGGGACAAAATCCCTCCTGAGCTGTGTGCATGCCTAGTAGCCAACTACCAGAAATGTGTGAGCTCTGTGATTGACAACAAGGGTTTTGCCACCAAGTAATAAGTCATGCTTTGGGAAGGGGTCAAATACTTATTTCACTCACTGTATGCATACTGTTAAACCCCTGGTGCCCAACATGAGGCCCTTGAGCACTTTTTGTGCAGCCCGGGGGGCCCTTACAAGCATCTCTGACCATCTCCTCTATCCTGTCCGCAGTCTCTGGCCATCTCTTCTATCCTGTCCGCAGTCTCTGGCCATCTCTTCTATCCTGTCCGCAGTCTCTGGCCATCTCTTCTATCCTGTCCGCAGTCTCTGGCCATCTCTTCTATCCTGTCCGCAGTCTCTGGCCATCTCTTCTATCCTGTCCGCAGTCTCTGGCCATCTCTTCTATCCTGTCCGCAGTCTCTGGCCATCTCTTCTATCCTGTCCGCAGTCTCTGGCCATCTCTTCTATCCTGTCCGCAGTCTCTGGCCATCTCTTCTATCCTGTCCGCAGTCTCTGGCCATCTCTTCTATCCTGTCCGCAGTCTCTGGCCATCTCTTCTATCCTGTCCGCAGTCTCTGGCCATCTCTTCTATCCTGTCCGCAGTCTCTGGCCATCTCTTCTATCCTGTCCGCAGTCTCTGGCCATCTCTTCTATCCTGTCCGCAGTCTCTGGCCATCTCTTCTATGCTGTCCGCAGTCTCTGGCGATCTCTTCTATGCTGTCCGCAGTCTCTGGCGATCTCTTCTATGCTGTCTGCAGTCTCTGGCGATCTCTTCTATGCTGTTCGCAGTCTCTAGCCATCCCTTGTGTCCTTGTCTGCAGTCCCTAAACATCTCTTCTATCATGTCTGCAGTCTCTGACCTTTTCTTATATCATGCCCATAATCTTTAAATATATCCTATTGTGTGTCTGCTGTCTCTGACACTGAGATTATATGTGTGGCCCTTGGTGATGTTGAGGGCTGCTCTAATTTATGACTTATATAGTGTCTATAGCGCTGTCAATTTACGCAGCACTTTACACATCTATGTTGTACATTCAACATCAGTCTCTTGGGGCCCCCCCTCTATCAAAAAAGTTGACCCCCGCAGCTGTACACCATACAATTATATATTAATTAAAAGTCAAGAAGTCAACTTTTAGGGGAGTCAGGAAAAGAGGGAGCAGGCAGGGTATTGAGATCTAATAGGATAGGGAGGAGAACTGGGCTAGCCTTGGGGTACCACTTAGTAGAGGTTTGGTATGTGGAGGAATTTCCAAAGAAGGGTGTAAATGGTGTTCTACAGATGGAATAACAAGGTGGAGAGGAAGGTGGGGAATTTGTTGGGAACAGGATGTGAGCAGCAGGAAGAGCAGAAAGGGGGGGGGGGGGGGTAGAGAACAAAAGGAAATTGGGGGGGGGGGAACATGAGAGCCCGGAGTTGCCTGTTCAAGTAGTCAGCACAAAAGATGCTGAGATCGGTTTGTCACAAGTATGGGTAAAGAACATCAACTTTGCCACAAGGCCAAAAGGCAACAC
Organism: Lithobates clamitans; assembly: GCA_037952925.1. Taxonomy (NCBI): domain Eukaryota; kingdom Metazoa; phylum Chordata; class Amphibia; order Anura; family Ranidae; genus Lithobates; species Lithobates clamitans. Next base: position 311,328 of record JBBGZY010001711.1, on the reverse strand, counting down.
CTAGCTGGTTGACCCTGAGCTCTGGAGGCTTCGGCTTAGCCCCGGTGTATCAGTGGATGCACTCTTTATGGGTCTCCTAGAAAGCCTTGGAACTGCTGCTGGAGCACACATTAAGACACAAGTTCCTACAGATGTTCCCAAGTGGCTTAGCTACATGAAACTTTCTGCTTAAGTACCACCCATGGCTTAGCTCCGGTGCATCAGTGGTTGCACTCTTAATGGGTCTCTAGGGCCTATAGGGCCAAGTTTGTCTGATAGGACTTAAAGGGGTTGTAAAGGTTCGTGTTTTTTCACCTTAATGCATCCTATGCATTAAGGTGAAAAAACACCTGTCAGTGACCGGTCTCTCAGCCCCCCCGTTTTACTTATCTGAACCCTCGAACTTGTTCCACAGGGACGCGCTCTCTCTGCTCGGGGTTCCCGGTTCTTGACTGCATAGAATGATAGCAGCGCAGACATTGGCTCCCGCTGTTGTCAATCAAATCCAATGACACGTGCACCGGGGGGGGGGTCAGAGACCAGCATTTGGCCTCTATGGACGCCAAACGCTGGACTCGGGAGCGCACCCACAAGGTAACCCTCTCGGAAGAGCGCTTCCCCCAAGGGGTTTATCCGATGTGGGGAATACCAGAGAGAGCCGCCGAGGGACCCCAGAAGAGCAAGTCCGGGGCCACTCTGTGCAAAACGAGCTGCACAGTGGAGGTAAGTATGATATGTTTGTTATTAAAAAAAAAAAAAAAACCATGAACCTTTAGTATCACTTTAAAGTGGTTGTAAACCTGGGAAGTCAAATACAAACAGAACCCTAAATCTAATAAAGAAACTAGGGCACAAATCATGTGTGCATTGTATAGATGGTAGAAGAACAGCCTGTCATCTGTACTCCTCCCCGCTCTGCTGATTTAAAAGAATTTGACACCATGAAAAAAATAGTGGTGCCACGCCCCTTCTCCTTTGATTGACAGCCTGTGTAATGAGACACATGCACAAACCTGTGAGAGAGAGAGAGAGACAGAAAGACAAAAAGACAAAAAGAGAACAGGACTGATTAGGTGGGAGGGGAAAGTGCTAATGTTAGGTCTCTGCCCCAAGCTTTGGTGCTATGCCACGATTTCTAATGCCGCGTACACACGACCGGACTTTACGGCAGACTTTGACGGACTTTCCAAATGAACGGACTTGCCTACACACGATCAACCAAAGTCCGACGGATTTGTACATGATGACGTACGACCGGACTAAAACAAGGAAGTTCATAGCCAGTAGCCAATACCTGCCCTAGCGTCGGTTTTTGTCCGTCGGACTAGCATACAGACGAGCGGACTTTTCGACCGGACTCGAGTCCGTCGGACAGCTTTGAAACATGTTTTAAATCCAAGTCCGTCAAACTTTTGAGAAAAAAAAAAAGTCTGCTGGAGCCCACACACGATCGAATTGTGCACTGGACTAAGTATGCCGGAAAGTCCGCTCGTGTGTACTCGGCATTAAGGCTACAACCGTATGAGGATGACTTTGAGAGGTACACACAATGTGAACTAGGTTATAACAACATTGTCTACTAAACTATGCAAAAAGAATTGAGTTTTGGGTTTACAACCACTTTGGCTTCTGATCCCCTCCATATACGTGAGACATTGGGGCAAGAAGAGGTTGCTGTGCTGTACTGACTGTACAAAGATTTGGACTCTTTTCTGAATTTGGTGTTTATTGCTCACCTGCACCAATCTCTATAGGATCCTCCTCCTCCTTCACTCTCACCATGATCACCATCTCATCATCATCTTCTTTCTCCTCTTCTTTAATTTTAACATTTTCCAAGATTCCGTTCTAAATGTGTGATAGTATTACAGGATTAATTTGCCATATTTTTATTAAACACAATATAAAAAACAATTAGGTTAAGTGCTGCTCTGAGCCTCTTACCTGGTAATTCTGAGCGTAGTTGTGCTCTTCCTGTGTGCAATCCAAGGCATTTCGGGGGCTGAGGCATCTTTCTGGTCTCAAATTCCCAGTGTCCTCCTTCTGGTCCTCCATCATGGCATCCTTTTTCCTCGGGTCCTCCATCAAGGCATCCTTGTAGAGATCCTTGTGTCCTTCTAAATATTCCCACTCCTCCATAGAGAAATAGACAGTGACATCCTGACACCTTATAGGAACCTGACATACACACAATGGTACCGTCACCATCCAGTCACAGCGCTTGCCTGTAACTGGATAACACCCGATAATTTGTGAAACCACTTACCTCTCCCGATAGCAGCTCAATGATCTTCCGGGTGACTTCTAGAATCTTCTTGTCCTTTCTCTCAGGTATCAGTGATTGCAGTTGAGGCACTGTGATGATCACATTGTCACCAGATTTCACCGGAGGAAAACGCTGTAATAAAATATCAACATAGTCATGTGACCTCCCAGAATCCTCCTCACCTCTCCGGTCTGCTCTGCATTTTATTAATAGAGATTAGGAATGAGCTCAGGCAATCATACCGAGGCATTCCCCATCCTCCAGCCAAACATATGCAAGCAATGTGTATGCAAGTGGCTGCGTGGTCAGGAATGCCTCGACCACTTATCATTGGCCAAGTACAGTTACAGTTTCTTGACGAGATGGTTCAGTTGGGTTCAGAATAGGATACGAATATGCCTGAGCTCATTCTTATTAGAGATGAGTGATGTCATGTGACCTCCCAGAATCCTCCTCACCTCTCCGGTCAGCAGGCAGACAATCTCCAAGGTGAGGTTTAGTATCCTCTCTGTGATCTTGATCTTTTCCTTATCCATCCTCGGTGGAACAGTCAGGAAGAAGACTTGGGACCTGGTAGAAGAAAAGGACTATGGTGAGGTCACAACAGCCTTGACAATGAAAAAGCAGAAAACGAAATTCATACACTAGGTGTGTGACATTAAATAATCCTCCAGGATCGAATAGAAATACAACTATGAACATTTTTAGTAAAGCATTTTGTATAAGTGATAGAACCTCTGGGTGGAACAGATTAATGAACCAAGGCACCCTTACTAACCAGGTGAGCTAGATGCACCACAAACTCCTCGATATCACAAGCTGCATGGTACCAGCCATATATGTAAATCTCGACCCTCACTGAGGTCCACAGAGGCTCTTCAGAGTCAGGGTGGCCAGTCATGGTCCCATCTGAATAGTGCTGATAATGTCCACTACGGGGCGATCATCCTCATCTTTAGAAGAGCTTGTTATTTCTGAAACGTTCCTCCTGGAGCGTGACCTGGCCCAGCTATTTTTGTCAACCTCAGATAGTCTGACTACATTTGGCTTGGTTGCAGAAGGGTACCTGCCATTCTCTTGATCTCCTTCCATCGAAGAACTTCCCATCTGATCGCCTTCCAGCCACAAACTGCCCACCTGATCACCTTCCAGCCACAAACTGCCCACCTGACCGCCTTCCAGCCACAAACTGCCCACCTGATCGCCCTCTTAGCCAAAAACTGCCCACCTAATCTTCCCGCCAAAAACTGCCCACCTGATCTCCTTCCAGCCAAAAGCTGCCCACCTGATCTCCTTCCAGCCAAAAGCTGCCCACCTGATCGCCTTCCAGCCAAAAACTGCCCACCTGATCGCCCTCTTAGCCCAAAACTGCCCACCTGATCGCCCTCTTAGCCAAAAACTGCCCACCTGATCTCCTTCCCGCCAAAAACTGCCCACCTGATCTCCTTCCCGACAAAAACTGCCCACCTGATCGCCTTCCTGCCAAAAACTGCCCACCTGATCGCCTTCCTGCCAAAAACTGCCCACCTGATGGCCCTTCAGCCAAAAACTGCCCACCTGATGGCCCTTCAGCCAAAAACTGCCCACCTGATCTCCTTCCCGACAAAAACTGCCCACCTGATCGCCTTCCAGCCACAAACTGCCTACCTGATCGCCTTCCAGCCAAAAACTGCCCACCTGATCGCCCTCTTAGCCAAAAACTGCCCACCTAATCTTCCCGCCAAAAACTGCCCACCTGATCTCCTTCCAGCCAAAAGCTGCCCACCTGATCTCCTTCCAGCCAAAAGCTGCCCACCTGATCGCCTTCCAGCCAAAAACTGCCCACCTGATCGCCCTCTTAGCCCAAAACTGCCCACCTGATCGCCCTCTTAGCCAAAAACTGCCCACCTGATCTCCTTCCCGCCAAAAACTGCCCACCTGATCTCCTTCCCGACAAAAACTGCCCACCTGATCGCCTTCCTGCCAAAAACTGCCCACCTGATCGCCTTCCAGCCAAAAACTGCCCACCTGATGGCCCTCTTAGCCAAAAACTGCCCAACTGATCTCCTTCCCACCAAAAACTGCCCACCTGATCTTCTTCCCGCCAAAAACTGCCCACCTGATCTCCTTCCCGCCAAAAACTGCCCACCTGATCTCCTTCCCGCCAAAAACTGCCCACCTGATTTCCTTCCAGCCAAAAACTGCCCACCTGATCTCCTTCCAGCCAAGAACTGCCCACCTACCTTCTTCATTGCTCTACTCGCCCATGTGGGTTCACTAGCTGGAAACAACCACAGCCATTTAAATGGGCAAGAACTGCTATAAGAGAACTGGAATGGTAGACCATCTATAACTCTGGTCCTAATTGGTCTACCATTTTTCTCAAAGGCAGATCCGTATACTTCTCCCAATCTCCTTCCAGCCAGGATCATCAATCTACTTTCTTTCTTGCTATGCTCACCCATGTGGGTTCCCCAGATGAAAACCACAATTGGCTAGCCATTTAAAGGGTCAAGAACTGCCATAGTAGTACTTGAATAGCAGACCATCCAGAACCCTGGTCCTGGGTGGTCTACTCTCTCCCTCCAGAGCAAATCCCCACATTTCACCTGATGTCCTTTCAGCCAGGAGCACCTTCTTCCTCGCTCTGCTCACCCATGTGAGTTCACCAACTGGAAACCACCATAGATCAGCTATTTAAAAGGGGCAAGAAATGTCATAGGAGAACTGGAATAGTAGACTATCCAGAACCCTGGTCCTCGATGGTATACTATTTCTCTTCATAGAAAATCCTCAAGTTTGCCCTGATTTTCTTCTAGCCAGGAGTACTCAACTACCTTCTTCCTTGCTCTGCTCACCCATGTGGGTTCACCAGCTGGAAAGCACAATAGATCAATCATGTAATGGGGCAAGAAATGTCATAGTAGAACTGGAAGGTTCAAAACTTTCTCCTGATCTCCTTCCAGACAGGAACACCCATTTAGTTTCTTCTTTGCCCTGCTCACCCATTTGGGTTCTCCAGCTGAAAACCACCATTGGTTTTAAGGAGGCTGGAACTGCCATAGTAGACTGGAATCGTTGAAAATCCAAAAACCTGGTCCTGGATAGCTATACACTCACTACTTTACATTGTAGCAAAGTGTCATTTCTTCAGTGCTGTCACATGAAAAGATATAATAAAATATTTACAAAAATGTAAGGGGTGTACGCACTCATGTGAGATACTGTATATGGGTCCCCCAGCTGGAAACCACCATAGATCAGCCATTTAAAGGGGCAAGAACTGCCATTGTAGAACTGGAATAGCAGACCATCCAGAACCCTGGTCCTGGATGGTATACTCTTTCCCTCCATAGAAAATCCTCACTATTCTCTTGATCTCCTTTCAGTCAGGAGCACCTTCTTCCTTGCTTTGCTCACCCATGTTGGTTCACTAGCTGAAAACCACTATAGATCAGCCATTTAAAGGTGCAAGAACTGCCATTGTAGAACTGGAATAGTGGACCACCCAAAACCCTGTTCCTGAATGGTCTCATATTTTCTTCCATCTCAGATCCTCACACTTCTCCTGATCTCCTTCCAGCCATTAACACCCACCTACCTTGTCCTCGCTCTGCTCACCCATATGGGTTCCCCAGCTGAAAATCACCACTGATTAGCCGTTTAAAAGGGGCAAGAACTGCCATAGTAGAACTGGAATTGCAGACCATCCAGCTCCCTGGTCCTGGATGGTCTACAATTTTCGTACATAGAAGTTACCCTCCTCCTGATCTCCTTCCAGTCAAGGACATCCACCTACCTTCACTCTGCTCACTCATGTAGGTTTCCCAGCTGAAAACCACCACTGATCAGCCATTTACAGGGGCAAGAACTACCATAGTAGAACTGCAATAGTAGACCATAGAGAACCCTGGTCCTGGATGGTCAACTATTTTCCTCCATAGCAAATCCTTATGCTTCTCCTGATCTCCGTCCAACTGACAACACCCACCTTCCTTCACCCTTGCCTTGATCACCCATGTGAGTTACCCAGCTGAAAACCACCACTGATTAGCGAATTTAAAGGGGCAAGAACTGCCATAGTAGAACTAGAACAGCAGACCTTTCAGAACCCTGGTCGGTCTACTATTTTTCTCAATGATTTCCTTCCAGCCAAGAACACCCATCTACCTTCATCCTCGCTCTGCTCACCCATATGGGTTCCCCAGCTGAAAACCACCATTGATCAGCGAATTTAAAGGGGCAAGACCTGCCATAGTAGAACTAGAACAGCAGACCTTTCAGAACCTAGGTCCTGGATGGTCTACTATTTTCCTCCATGATTTCCTTCCAGCCAAGTACACCCATCTACCTTCATCCTCGCTTTACTCACCCACATGGGTTCCCCAGCTGAAAACCACCAACAGATCAGCCATTTAATAAGTAGCAAGAACTGCCATAGTAGACCACCCAGAACCCTGGTCCTGGATGGTCTACTATTTTCCTCCATGGCAAATCCTCACCCTTCTCCTGATCTCCTTCTTTCACCCTTGCCCTGCTCATCCATATGGGTTCCCCAGCTGAAAACCACCACTGATCAGCCATTTAAAGGGGCAGGAGCTGTCAGGGGTGGGACTGCATTCAGCCACTGTTCTGCTGACAGTCTTTGGAGTCCCTAAGCCCAAGGACATCCAAGAGGGCCACTTAGCCTTCTACCTCCTTCTTGACTACAGGGCTCTGTTATTGCCTAAGGCTGGACGCACTAAAGAGCTGGAAGGTTGCAAGCGAAGGCTACCCGGTCGCCGGGCGTCGACCGTTTAGCTTCGGGTAACCTCTGAACCCCCCCCCCCCTCCCCGAAGAGTTGGTAAGTAAATATGCTGCACATATCAATATTTTTTAAGTAAGCCTGCACAGCCATGATCATAACATATCCCTGTATTGGTGCCATGGTGACTGGTCCTCTTTGATGTCACAGATTGATAATCCAGCTCTGGACATGAATAGAACGATCCTAGGGCTGATAAAAGTCTTCCCCTCCTCCCCCATCCACATAATACCGCAGAAAATTGGGGTCCTCCCAGAGAGCACACTCACCTTCCTCTCAGCACCCCTCTATGCTGAATACAAAGGATTTGCAGCCCACTTCCTCTCTATGGCTTGCCCACTTCCTCTCCGGAATTTCCACGCCGCACTGCCCACACCCAACATGGCCGGGCCAGCGGCCGTAGCCATGGGGGCACGCGCGAGGTTTTCCCCACCCCGGCGGCCATTTTTCAGGAGCCCGCGGCGGCGGACGTCCATGGCTATCAAAGCTGTATGTGTGCGGCAGCGTACAGCGGAGGGAGACATGTCTTTGGAATGTACATAACGGGGCCATTTTGTTGTAGCTCGACTGCAAACCCACTCAGGCCTGGGTGGGAAAAGTGGAAAATCGGCTGCATTCAAATATAACTACTTGCTGACCAGGCTTTTTCTGGCACGTTTTGTTTACAAGTTTAAACCAGAAAATTACTTATAAACCCCCAAACATTATATATTATAATATGATAATATATATATATATATATATATATATATATATATATATATATATATATATATTGTAGCAGAGACCCTAGAGAACAAAATGGAGATCGTTGCAATTTTTAATGTCACACGGTATGTGCGCAGCGGGTATGCAAATGCAATTTTTTGGGGGGAAATAATACACTTCAAAGGACCAGGTCTTTTTCTGACATTTGTTGTTTTCAAATTTAAATTAGTATTTTTTGCTAGAAATTACATAGAATTCCCAAACATTTTATATATATATATATATATATATATATATATATATATATATATATATATATATATTAGACCCTAGAGAATAAAATGGTGGTCGTTAATATTTTATGTCACACGGTATTTGCGCAGCGGTGTTTCAAACGCAATTTAAAAGTAATAAATATACGTTCATGAATTTAAAAAAAATAAATAAAAAGTAAAGTTAGCCCAAATTTTTTTTTTATAATGCGAAAGATGATGTTCTGCCGAGTAAATAGATACCTAACATGTCACGCTTCAAAATTGTGCATGCTCATGGAATGGCGACAAACTACGGTACTTAAAAATCTCCATAGGCAACACTTTAATTTTTTTTACAGGTTATCAGTTTTAGAGTTACAGAGGAGATCTTGCACTAGAATTATTGCTCTCACTCTAACGTTCGCGGAGATACCTCACAAGTGTGGTTTGAACACTGTTTACATATGCGTGAGCGAATTACGTATGCGTTCACCTCTGCGTGCGAGCATGGAGGGATGGGGGCCTGTTCATTTTTTTTTAATATATATATATTTTACTTTTTATTTTTACGCTGTGCCTTTTAAGTTTTTTTTTTTGTTTTTTTTTTAGCATCCCTTGTAATAGAGACGGGTCCTCTTTATGGAGAGATCTTGGCTCTATAAGACCCCAAATACCTCCTCTGCCCTTAAAAGCATTCAGAACACCAAGATCGGTGTTTTTGAATACTTTTTGAAAAAATGGCGCTCATTGTTTCCGAATAAAGCAGACGTGATGCCATGTCATCGCTTCCGGGTTATTATCACAAACGGCCGATCAAAGCCGAATCCGGCTTTGTTTGGCTGTCCAGCCAGCCCACGGATGCGCCGGATGGTCTCTCAGGTTTTCCCAGTAGGACGGGAGAGCCAGAGAAAGCCGCGGAAGTGGGCAGGAGGGTGTCCCCTCCTGCTGCCTGTAATAGCAATCAAGCAGTTAGTTAGCCACTCCAATTGCTATTACAAGACAGCCGACCGCCGGCTCTACCCGTATGGGTTCATCGCTGGTCGTTAAGTGGATATAGAAACCTCAGTGCTGATTGCTAGGAGCGAGCAAGGTGGCGGCCTGGAGGGGCAATCTTCCAAAGTGCTGTGAGGTAAATTCGTGGAGCCAAAAGGAGACACATGTCGAATTAGCGGGACGTCAGGATTTTGTTGAAATCCCAGGACGGTCCCGCAGAATCCGGGACAGTTGGGAGGTATTTTTTGCCCATGCAGGGTGAAGGAACTGCTTATGGCTGTTTTCCTTAATTTAGCTGCCTAGCGCGAGGGAAAGATACAAGTTGTAGCTTTAAATTCGTGGAGCCAAAAGGAGACACATGTCGAATTAGCGGGACGTCAGGATTTTGTTGAAATCTCAGGACGGTCCCGCAGGATCCGGGACAGTTGGGAGGTATTTTTTGCCCATGCAGGATGAAGCAACCGCTTACGGCTGTTTTCCTTCATTTAGCTGCTGGGACTGAGGGAAAGATACAAGTTGTAGCTTTACACAGGGCTATGGAGGCCACCCGTGACTACGCTGATTGGCCCAGCAATTTCACAGGGAGTGAGCCTCATGTACCCAAAGTGCCAGGTAGGCTCCCGGTGCTAAACAGAGCGGCGGGAGAGTGACTAGACAGGTAAATATATGCTGTTGGGGATTTAAAGCAAAGCTGTTGATTCGCCCTCACTAGGGAGATTACAGGTTAGCTTAAAGTTTTCCTCCCGGAAACCCCCCCCCCCCCCCCCATCCTTTGAAATCTGAAATAGACATTTTGGGGTTTTTTTGCTTGTGTTTGCTGCCATCTACTGTCTGAATTTGTAAATGCCTGTAAATATATTTTGTATGCACTTCCTGTCCCTGGTTATTGACTTTGAAACTCCAGAAGGAGGCAGTGGAAAGAGAAAGTTTCAGCCACATGTCCTGTCCATGATGCTAAATCCTAAACCAGAAGAGACTATTCTACACTACTAGGGAGGGACTAAAGTGTAGAGTAGATAGGCTGACTCTGAGTTCTAGTGTCACACCACAGTTCCTGCCGGTGAGAAGTTCCTTTCCAGGCTGGTCGGACCACAGTTGGAGGATCCCCCATGACCACAGATCTTGCCATACAGTTTCATTCCATCTACATACCTCTCCATATATTCTGCTTCTTGGTAGCTTTCTGAAGAAATTGGTGGGGGAAAAAAATCATATTGACAGTGAGTGTAGTTACAATAAAAAGGGGGTGGGGTTAAATCATGATCATGGTTTAGGACATTTTCTCAATCCCTTTATAGTTCACAGGCTATGATCTCCTTTAAGGGTAACTCCACTTTTGTGGGAAAAAACATATAAAAAAAAATATTATAGCATATACAATTGCTACACAAGTCATATTGAAATTGAATGTAATTAAATATTACATTTCCTTTCAAATCTGCAGCTGTTGCAATTTTCTGTAAAATTCAATGCAATATGGCAATATTGCGGCTTCACTTTCTGGTTCCCTACTGCGCATGCGTGACTCGTGCTGCGCTATCCCACTGGTTCTTTGGTTCCTGCTGTCTTCTGGGACCTGTGTGTCTCCCAGAAAACAGCGGGGGGGGGGGGCGGAAAGGCACCGGAAGTGGCATAGATACCCGTGGGTGCCCGGAAGTGGGAGCAAAATACCTGTATTAGACAAGTATCTGCTCCCCCTCCCCCCTGAAAGGTGCAAACTGGTGGGGGGAAGGAACTGGAAAAGCGGAAGTTCCATTTTTTAACAATCAACCCTTGTTCTATTAATTACTGAGGAGCTAAACTAAATTTACCTAACAACCTACACTACTCTAGGTGGGTGCCACACAAGTATCCTCTGTCTTTAGAATTTGAAGTTTTGCCCTTGGAAAAGTCACCATGTTTTAAATAAATGTAGCCAGGTGCTTGGCTAAGAATAGAGAGTAAGTGAAACCCAACAAACTGATAAGAGGCATAGAGGAACTCAGCTATGAGGAAAGATTAGAGGAACTGAATTTATTCTCTCTTGAGAAGAGGAGATTAAGGGGGGATATGATCGACATGTACAAATAAATAAGGGGTCCATCTAGTGAACTTGGTGTTGAGTTATTCACTTTACGGTCAACACAGAGGACAAGGGGGAACTCTTTACGCCTAGAGAAAAAGAGATTTTGGCTCCAAATACAGAAAGGTTTCTTCACAGTAAGAGCTGTGAAAATGTGGACTAGGCTCCCTCCAGAGGTGGTTCTGGACAGCTCAGTAGATTGCTTTAAGAAAGGCCTGGATTCTTTCCTAAATGTATAAGATGTAATTGGGTACAAACATTTAGACCCTTTTCACACTGCCAGCGTTTTTTAGGCGCTACAGCACTAAAAACAGCGCCTGTATAGCGCCAGAAAAAAGCGGCTCCATTCATTCCAGTGTGAAAGCCTGAGAGCTTTCACGCTGGAGCGGTGCGCTGGCAGGGCGTCACAAAAGCTCCTGCCAGCAGCTTCTTTGGAGCGGTGAACTCACCGCTCCTCCACCGCTGCTCCCCATTGAAATCAATGGGGCAGCGCTGCGATACCACCGGCAAAACGCTGCTCCGACGGCATTTGCGGGTGGATTTAACTCCTTTTCGGCTGCTTAAAACCACCCCGCTAGCGGCCGAATAGCGCTGCTAAAACAACGCTAAAGCGGCGCTAATAATAGCGCTGCTTTACCGCCGACGCCCGGGGCGGCTTGGTGTGAAAGCCTTCTTATAGGTAAAGTTGATCCAGGGAAAATCTGATTGCCTCTCGGGGATCAGGAAGGAATTTTTTCCCCTGCTGTAGCAAATTGGATCATGCTTTGCTGGGTTTTTTCGCCTTCCTCTGGATCAACTGTGGGTATAGGATTGGATTTATGGATATTATTTTTATTTATTTATTTATATGGTTGAACTAGATGGACTTGTGTCTTTTTTCAACCTAACTATGTAACTGTCTGCAGTTGCTCTCTTTAGCTCTCTGCAGTGCTGAGCTGATTAATGGCTGTTTCCAGCAAGAGAAGGGAGCTGCTAAGCAGGGAGAGTTCCATAGTTGCCAACAGTCCCAAATTGCCCGGGAAATTCACGGAAATCAGACTGATGTCCCAGTCTCTTCCCGAAAATCAGGCTCTGTCATGGACAGCTGAGAGTTACCGGTTCACTGTATGTGAAAACACGATTGCGGTGCCGGGTAATCACAAACGCTCCCAGAGATCTCTCCCCTACCTCCTCCACCTCCTGCCTGTGTTTGTGGATTGGTCAATAGTTCCTCCTTCAGCAGCTAATCAGGCGTCACTCTCTGGGAATCGCTCCGAGTCTCCAAATGAGAATATCAACGAGAGTCGGAGCCTGTGAGACTCGCAGATTGATTGGGCAGGTCTTGGGTCGGAGGTGCAGCCGGCCCTCCTTCACTGGTGCACGTGAGGCTTAGGCTGCAGAGACCAAAGGAGAGCAACAGGGGAAGGAGGTAAGTTACCGGTGTGGTGGCCATTGATACCCAACTCCACACTTTGTTATGTAGTGGCTGTATAGAACATGTACCGACTCTAAAAGGGACTGACCACCATTCAGAGTGTAGTTTTTGTCCATAGCAACCCATAATAGGTTATCCTCTATTCCAACCCATCATAGGTTATACTCTAATCCAAACATGGGTCACCCCTTGTCCCAATCACTTGTCACTCCTCTTTCCAATCATTTGTTACTCCTCATTTCACAAATGTATCATCCCTCAAGTCAATCAGTAACTCCTCATTCCATTAATGGGTCACCTCTTGTTCCACTAATGAGTTGTCCCTCACCCCTCATTTCAAACACAAGTCCCCCCTCGTTTTAAACATGGGTCACTTATTGTTCCAACCATGGGTCACCCCTTTTTCCACTAACGGGGCATTAATCATGGGTCACTCCTTGTTCAAACCATAGGTCATCCCTAATTCCAGTTATGGGTCACTCCTTGTTCCAAACACAAGTCACCCCTGTATCAACCATGGGTTATCCCTAGATCCAGTAATGGGTCACTCTTCCTTCCAATTATGGGTCACGGACTTGTGTCCATTTACACCTGCCTACCTCCAGGTCTGATCATGTCCGCTGAAAAAAAAAGTGACGGGATTTGTCCTCTTCTGTTTAGGTGTATCGGATCAGAGGGTAGTCGGGTGCAAACAGACAGGCGGAATCTGTTTACTTATGGCCACCCATAGAGCAGAGTGGGCTCTGTGTCCACTCTGCAGAAACTGAACAGACATGGATCTGCTATCCGCCACACACTGATCAGCAGGGGATTTGTGTGCTGATGACGCAATGTGCGTTCCTGACTTTTGTGTCCTCCTGACCCCCTTGTCCTCTGCCCTGCTGGCATCCACATACTACTGACCTCTGTACACTGCTCTACACCCTACTGACCTTTGTATTCTGCCCTACATACTACCAACGTCTGTACACTGCCCTACTTTCATTACCTATTTAACATTACCACATTCTCCATTATGTAAGTCACCTCAGACTCTGACCACACACCCTTTTAGCCACGCCCAAAATTTTGCGTAATTTAAACCACAACATATTTTTAAGTAAGCCACGCCCACAAAATGGATGGTTACACCCCTAGATAACATACTGCTCCGCCTACACTGGCTTTTTGGAAAAAGTGTCCCTAAAATTTTTTTTGAAATGTTTGCAACTATGGAGTTCAATAGACTGAGTCAAGCAGCACCACACTGTGGGAACTGTAGTCCAGAAGAGAGGTTCTATGGTGTTTCCCAGAGAGAGATTGCAGAGAGGAGGGGAAACAGAAGCATTTTTCCAGGCTGTGAAGAGAAAAACGCTCTATTGCTGAAGTAGGAGATCGGAGAGTGCACATTGATGTCCAGAGTACACCATTGTTGTTGCATATTGGCAGCCTAAGTGGGATCCAGAAGGACTTATTGCTGTGTGTGACTGGACCGTGAGCTGCAATATTGCTGGGACCGGTGAGCTGCTGCTGCGGTCATTTACCATCTGCTGTTGGACAGACTAAGCCCTTTAGAAAATGACTATACAGCTATCTTGTAGTTACTACTGCCTGCAGGTTTGAATGTATTCATGTGCACCACTGGGAAAACTGGCCCCCCAATGCTAGCCGTCTGAAGAGATAGGACCAAGGACTGCCTTCCCTATAGCTGCTCCACAGAGACCTTTGCCTATATTAAGAGGTATCCACACTGCAGTTATTGCTTCTATGTACTTGTTTATTGCTGACTTTGCTGATTCATTAGTTAATTCCAGTCTAGTGGTACAGAATTTTATGGTACACCATTTATTCAAACCTATATCAATACATTGAGTTCATTTACCACTAAACAGTCATGTGTCTAATTCCTGGTACACAGGATTTACAGTTGAGTTAAAGTGTCACAATCAGGCATCAGGCTTGAAGACCAGTTGCTATAGCAGTTGCAAGACTACCACCGACCAGCAGGATAGGCACACAGGCAGTCACCCTGGCAGATGACACAGGCTCACCTGAGGTGCGGAGTCTAAGTACTAACCGGTGTTCACCAGAGCTCCTGATGGTGGAGATGGATTTAGCTACATGCTAGTACCAGGTTGAGGTCCTCAGGTTTGCCCCAAAAGGGTGTGAGCAAGCCAGGGTCCAGAAGCAGATGAGCAGATAAAGGATCAAACAACAGAGTGGTCAGTAAACAAGCCAAAAGGTCGGTAACTAGTAGTTGCAGGTTGGGATCAGGCAGTCGAGTGGTCAAGGGACAAGCCAAGGGTTGATCACGAGTTGTAGCCAAATACAGACGGCAGCAGGGAAGACAAGAGCAAGGCACTGGCTGAGAAGGCACAATAACCTGGCAAAAAGGAAGTGCTGAGACAAGGCTTATATAGAAAGTTTATGGGAGGAGCAAGGAGTTCAAGGTTCAACAGCAATCAAGACACAAGGCAGGATTGTTCAATAGATCAGGCAGGGAGCTGTCCAGCATCCCAGATAGCTCAGTGGAATGAGTCAACGCCAGTCACCAAAGAGGTCCCAGGCTCAAGCCCAGGTCCTGACGGTACTCCCCTCCTCTCAGGATGTCCTAGGGCTGGGTTTCTGAGGAAACCTCTGGTGGAATTCTCTTGTTAATCTAGGGGCATGAACGGTCTCCTCAGGCTCCCAAGAATTTTCTTCTGGCCGATATCCTTCCCATTGGACCAGATATTGTAGCTCGTTTCTAAAGATCCTGGAATCAAGAATTTCCTCCACCACAAATTCTACTTCACCCTGTACCTCAACAGGTGGAGGAGGTGGAAGAATTCTTCCAGAAAAGGGATTTTCATGAAACGGTTTAAGTAGTGATATGTAAAAAACAGGATGAATTTTTATACTATAAGGGAGTTTTAAGTGAAAGGTAACCGGATTGATTTGAGCAGAAATCTTAAATGGTCCTACAAACTTCTGGCCCAGCTTTGCAGACGGAACATGGACCTTCAAATTTTTGGTTGATAATCAAACTTTGTAACCCACAATAAAGGTAGGAAGTGATCTGTGATGTCTATCAGCAGCCTTCTTGTAACAATCCTGAGTCTCCCTCAATTTCTCCTGAATCTCCTGCAGAGTAGTTAATCTGTTGGTAACAGAAGGAATTGGAGTTGAGATAGGGAGATCAGGAATAAAAACTGGATGATACCGTTGTTTAAATAAAAAGGACTTTGAGAAGTGGAGCTATGTTTAGAATTGTTATATGCAAACTCTCCTTAAGATAACTGACAAAACATTGAAGGTACTGCTCCAAGGTTTGATTTGTCCTCTCGGTCTGACCATTAGACTGGGGATGAAAAGCAGAAGACAGATTAACTGTTACACCTAAGGCTGAGCAAAAGTGTTTCAAAAATTTTGAAGTAAACTGTACTCCTCTGTCAGACACCACATCGTCAGGAATTCCATGTAGTTTAAATACTACTCGAACCATTAACTCAGCAGTTTGTTCAGCTGAAGGTACCCCCTTAACAGGTATAAAATGAGCCATCTTAGTGAGACGGTCAACAAGGACCAAGATGGTGATCATTTCCTTTGAGGGAGGTAAATCTACCACAAAGTCCATAGAAATTGAGGCCCATGGTCTTGATGGAACAGGGAGTGGCTGGAGCAACCCCAAAGGAGAAGCTCGGGGAGTCTTACTGTGTGCACAGGTCAGGCATGAGGCCACATAGTGTTTGACATCTTTCTTTTAGCTGGGCCACCAAAAGGAACATGACAAGAGCTCTTCTGTTTTGGAAATCCCAAAATGCCAAGCAAGTTTGAGTCATGAACTAACCTGAGGGCTTCAATCCAAGTAGATTCAGGTACATAGAGACTATGTGCATGAGTCCAAAAGCCATTCTTGTACACAAGGTTAATATCCATAGGTGGATGATTTACAAGAGGGTCATTTTCATGCCCCTCCTTTAGGAGACTCAAGAATGTCTTGAAACCTGTGGCCCCTATGAAGTTCTTTTGAGGAAGGATCGTACATTCAGGGTTGTCTTCCTGGCATGGTTCAGTCAACATCCTTGATAATGCATCAGCATTACCATTCCTTGACCCAGGTCGATACAAGATGTTAAAATTAAACCTGGAAAAGAACAGCGACCAACGTGCTTGTCTAGAAGACTTTCTCTTGGCAGAACGAATGAATTCTAGATTTTTATGATCAGTGAGAACAGTTACTGGATGCTTAGCCCCTTCCAGCAGATGCCTCCATTCAGAAAAGGCTTCCTTTATTGCCAGTGACCCCTTATTCCCAATGTCATATATTCTTTCGGCTGATGACATTAAGCGAGAGAAATACGCACAAGGATGAAGCTGCATCTTTTCTCCTTTTTGCTGAGAAAGGATAGCTCCTACAGCAGAGTCTGAGGCATCCACTTTCGCTATAAAAGGAACTTCAGGATCGGATGTACCAATTTTGGTGCAGAAGTGAAGAGAGTCTTTAGCTTAATAAAAGCAGTCTGTGCCTCAGCTGACCACATAAAGGGCATCTATTTTTTTGTCAGCTGTGTAATTGATGCTATCACTTTAGAGAAGTTTCTTATGAAATTTCTGTAGAAGTTGGCAAAACCAACAAATCGTTGTATCTCTTTAACATTTCTAGGAGCAGGCCAATCCACCACTGCTTTGATCTTCTCAGGATCCATGCTTACTCCTTTAGGAGAAATAATATATCCCAGGAACTGCATCTGGGTTTGTTCAAACTCGCATTTCTCCAATTTAATATAAAGTTGGTTCTTCCTTAGCCTTTCAAAGACAGTGCAAACATGTTTGCGATGTTCCTCCAGGTTATTAGAAAAGATAAGAATATCATCCAGAATCACAATCAATCACAAACTGGTCCAATAGGTCTCCAAAAGCATCATTGATGAAGTGTTGGAAAGTGCAAGGGGCGTTTTGTGAAGACTTTGGTAGAGCGGAGTCTTTCCAACATTTCAGAGATTAAAGGAAGTGGATAGCTGTCACGTACCCGAAGGGAGACTGAATTGACAAGGTCGGCCTCTCTTGTATCTCCAGTCCAGGTCCCGCTGAGAGTGAAACAGAAGGAGCCAAGGAACAGGAGGCACACGAGTGTCTGCAGGTGGAAACCAGGAACCCTGTTGCAGGAAGTCGCAGCTGGTCGCAGGACTGTAGTTGCAGAGCAGGAAGTCACAGCTGGTTGCAGGACTGTAGTTGCAGAGCAGGAAGTCGCAGCTGGTCGCAGGACTGCAGTTGCAGAACAGGAAGTCACAGCTGGTTGCAGGACTGTAGTTGCAGACACTCGGGTAGTTGCGCTGGGCCAAGCTGGGCACCAGGGCCAGGTCACAGGGATAGCCCGGTTCGTCAACAGGCAGACAGCAGGGTACCGGAACATCAGGCAGAGACGGGTCAGATGGGAAGCCGGGTTCGTCAACAGGCGGGCAGCAGGGTACCGGAACATCAGGCAGAGACGGGTCAGATGGGAAGCCGGGATCAGGAACCAGAGATCAGGTATAGCAGAGTTCAGAGCCGGGTAAACAGGAGCCAAGGTCGGCAATGGGAATCAGGCAGAATAACACAGGTTCAGAGTAACAGGGACACAGCTGAAGACCAGTCAGCACCGATCAGTTGCTGGGGCTTCCTTTAAATAGGCCAACTGGCGCTAGGGCACGCTCCTACGCGTGCACGCCGTGTGCCGCGCATGGCCATCTGTGGTCTCCAATGCACGCGCATGCGCACCAGGCGATTTCTGCTGGTTTCCTTAGATTGCCCCCCCTTAAGGGCAGCCTCCGGATGCCCACTAAGGGTTTTTTCTCAGGATGGAGGCGAATGTAGGCTTAAACCAATCGTGGAGCGTGCACATCAGAGCTGGGTTCCCATGAATTATCTTCAGGGCCGTAGCCCTTCCACTTAATAAGGAACTGGGTCTGGCCCCTTCTCTTCCTGCAATCCAGGACAGCCTCCACTTCAAACTCGTCATTCCCTTCCACCAACAGAAGAGCAGGAATCTCGGATTCTCGGTCAGGAAAGGGATTAGCCACGGATCGTTTCAAGAGGGACACATGCAACACCGGATGAATTCTTAGATTTTCTGGTAGGCTTAACTCAAAAGCAACAGCGTTAATCCTTCTTTTAATAGGAAATGGGCCAATGTATCTTGGTCCTAGCTTCCTTGAAGGGCAGGCCAGCTTTAGATTTGTGGTAGATGGCCATACCTTATCTTCGGGTTTCAGATCCAGATTACCTCTTCTTCTTCTGTCATAGAATCTCTTGACATCTACTTGGGACTTGGAGATAGCGTCTTGCAGGAAGAGGTTGTTAACTTTCCAGAACTCCAGACGATCCTGTACTGCCGGTACTGAGGATTCTTGGGTGACATCGGGCAAAAAAGAAGGATGGAACCCATAATTAGCAAAAAAGGGGGTGTGCTTGATAGAAGAGTGTATTGAATTATTGTAGGCGAACTCTGCTAACGGCAAAAGAGACGCCCAATCGTCCTGTGCAAAAGAAGAGAAACATCAGAGATATTGCTCCAGAGTCTGGTTTGTTCTCTCTGTTTGGCTGTTAGTCTGGGGGTGGTAAGCAGATGATAGGCAGAGTTTAATGCCCAAAACCTCACACAACGATTTCCAAAATCTGGACGTAAACTGTACTCCATGATCCGATGTGATGTTGACAGGGATACCATGTAGGCATACCATTTCCTTGACGAAAGATGAGGCAGTCTCTGTAGCGGAAGGGGTACCTTTTAGGGTAGGCGATCCACAATAACAAAGATGGTGGTAAACCCTTCGGATGGGGGTAATTCGACAATGAAGTCCATGGAGATCATGTTCCATAATTTATCTGGTACAGGGAGAGGTTCTAGCAGACCTCAATTCTTAGATCTGTCCGCCTTGTTCCGTAAGCACGTAGTGCAAGATCTCACATAGTCTCTGCAGAATTGTATTAAGTCTGGCCACCAGAAGGAGCGAAGGAACAGTTTCAAAGTTTTGTGTACCCAGAAATGCCCTGCCAGAGGATGATCGTGGCACATGTAGAGGACTGCTGTCCGTAATTGCTCTGGCACAAAGATCTGTGTACCATGGAAGTAGAAACCCTCTTTAAGCTGGAGATGGAGTTCTTGGGAGGGAGGTTGATTCAGGACTGCTGTCTTGATTTGGGATATGAGATCAGTTTGTAGTAACAGGAATTTCTTAGCGGGTAGGATGGTATCAGGTTCGGGAGATGCTTCAGTATCTTGAAAAATGTGGGAAAGAGCATCGGGTTTCCCATTCTTGGATCCGGGCCGGTAAGTGATGTGGAAGCAGAATCTTGCAAAAAAGAGAGCCCACCTGGCCTGGCAAGGTCTTAATCTTTTCGCTGTTCTTAAGTATTCCAGGTTTTTGTGATCCGTGTGTAACGAGCCCCTTGCTCGCTCGGTTCCACTCTCCCGACACTCCTCTGCAGTTATAGCATCAGACTGCAGATCGCAACATCTGATTGCTCAGTCATCCAATGCTTCGGGATTAAAACTACAGCTATGTGCCATTCTAACCCAGTTGTGATAGCTCAGAATAAACTCCAGGCAGGCTGTATGTAAGTTCAACCAGGAATCTCACTTTATTGCAAAATACAGGCTTTTTTTATACACTAAAAGAGGAGGTGCAGACCTCCTGCTCATATTACTCTAACAATACAGCTGTAACTTAATTAACATGAGCTAATTAACTAATCCCTTTAGACAGCCTAGATGACTCAGACATGACCTTTAGGCCAGACTGGCCATCTTGTAGTTCAGAAAATCCAATCAACATTATCACAATAGCAGAGTTAATTAAACACAAACAACAATGGGGATCTAATGACTCTTAGATCCCATACTAGAGACTTATTTACAATACACATTTTAGCAGACAACAGACAAGTAGCTGGAATTGATGACATTAGCATTTAACAGTAGGAGTCCCAACGATATGAATCAGTCACTATTCCAATATGGCAAATCCAGGGTCCCCAGAGTCTGTGTGTCCTGGGGGACCAGGACCCGAATCCACAGTAATACCACCTCAAGGGTCCCCAGGCACCATCTGCTCCGGTTAACTGTTGGGGAGGGACGACGAACACCTCCTCTCCCTTCTCCCCCTGTATCCTGATCTGCTGCTGGGAAGTGACCACCTCCTTCTCACCCTGAGCCTCTGGAACCGCCGCAGGTGTAGGGCAGAAATCTTGGACCCTCTGTCCGTTTGCCAGCGCTTCAGCTGGGGAAGTTCCTTGTAACTTCACAGATACTTCTATCAGTGCTGGGCAGAGCACAGTAAAGTTTGGCCCTAATAACAGCTCTTCTTCTGCTGGAGGCTCACCAGGTTGTTCTTCCTCAGCAGAAAAGTCTATCAAATCCCCTGTCTCTGCAACTGTTGTCTGGGGAGAAAGGTTCACCATCTCATCTCCTCTCCGTGGAACCCGGAAGATGCTATCAGTGCTGGGCAGAGGTTAGCAGAGCTCTACCCTGTTGTCAGCACTTCAGGTTTGGGGACGGCAATCTTCAGATTTTCCACTGCCGATTCTCTGGCATTCTGCTGGACAGGCACATTCCTCCATCCAAGATCATCCAATGCAGAAACAGGTTCATCAAGGTCAGTCAGCACTTGCTGCATCCGCCATAAGATCTCCGCCTCCATAGCTGCGGGGGCAGGTTGGCAAAGCACACTGTTACTCTGCCACACTGTCAACTCTTCAGCCAGGATTTCAGAGTTGTCAACTGATATTTCTTGATAGTCCCAGGCAAAGGGAGCACCACCCTGCTGCTGAGCAGAGTCTAACAGCTGTTTGTAGGCGATCTCCAGCTCCCATTCCTGAACGGCCAGAAACTCCAAATCTTCCTGTGCCCAGTGCACTTCTGAGACATTCAGTCTCCGCTCTCTGTGCTCCATTATTTCCTCCAAATGCCACTCCCGATCACTCCCAAACTCAGGGTCCCTGGACAGCCTCCAGTATAACAATCCCAGGCCATCGTAGTCAAAGCCTTCCGTAGGGCTGTCATCCACTGTCCACGGGCACACTTGGGCTACATACCACTGGAGGGCTCTGTAGCTCTCGTCCAACCGCATTTCTGCCTGGATCAGCCTGCTTAACTCGGCTGTCCACTCCTGGTTCAGCTGTTCCCCCAAAAACAGCATTCGCACTTCATACTGCGACCAGTACCTCACATGGATGGAGGGGAGAACTTTTCCCTGGTGTCGCTGCTCACGGGCTAGCGCTTCCTTCCAGAGTTCACAGCGGATAGAATCAAACCATCCTAGCAGGACCTGCTCTGATACTGGTCCTCTGTGCTGTATCTGCTTCTCTCGCAACCTCCTTCTGAATTCCTCATTCATGGTGGCTGGTATCTCTCCTCTCCTGCTATCTGGACCTTGGATCCAGGTAAAGGTTTGGATGTGTTCACTGCAAGGAAGTACGATCCCACCATTCCCTCCACGGCTCTCAAGTAATTATTTCAGTGTGGATCTCCTGCAGGCTGGTTTGGAGTGTCCCAGTAACTGGAGAGCAAATCCCATCGCTGCCAACCAATATAACGAGCCCCTTGCTCGCTCGGTTCCACTCTCCCGACACTCCTCTGCAGCTATAGCATCAGACTGCAGATCGCAACATCTGATTGCTCGGTCATCCAATGCTCCGGGATTAGAACTACAGCTATGTGCCGTTCTAACCCAGTTGTGATAGCTCAGAACAAACACCAGGCAGGCTGTATGTAAGTTCAACCAGGAATCTCACTTTATTGCAAAATACAGGCTTTTTTATACACTAAAAGAGGAGGTGCAGACCTCCTGCTCATATTACTCTAACAATACAGCTGTAACCTAATTAACCTAATTAACATGAGCTAATTAACTAATCCCTTTAGACAGCCTAGATGACTCAGACATGACCTTTAGGCCAGACTGGCCATCTTGTAGTTCAGAAAATCCAATCAACATTATCACAATAGCAGAGTTAATTAAACACAAACAACAATGGGGATCTAATGACTCTTAGATCCCATACTAGAGACTTATTTACAATACACATTTTAGCAGACAACAGACAGGTAGCTGGAATTGATGACATTAGCATTTAACAGTAGGAGTCCCAACGGTATGAATCAGTCACTATTCCAATATGGCAAATCCAGGGTCCCCAGAGTCTGTGTGTCCTGGGGGACCAGGACCCGAATCCACAGTAATACCATCTCAAGGGTCCCCAGGCATACAGCTCACAAAGAACACCGTTCCCCCAAATGCCAGAGCCCACGATCGATCGGCAAGAGGCTAGCATACAGTCCCCTCCAAAAGTCTCTCTCCCGGCTAGGTCTGTCACACCGTGAATACAAGAATAGGGTGCGCAGCTCCCTCTAGCAAATAATGCCATTCTTCAAGGGCAGACTTAACGTACCTGAAGGGAGACTGAATTGATGAGGTCGGCCTCTCTTGTATCTCCAGTCCAGGTCCTGCTAAGAGTGAAACAGAAGGAGCCAAGGAACAGGATGCACACGAGTGCCTGCAGGTGGAAACCAGGAACCCTGTTGCAGGAAGTCGCAGCTGGTCGCAGGACTGTAGTTGCAGAGCAGGAAGTCGCAGCTTGCTGCAGCACTGTAGTTGCTGTGCAGGAAGTCGCAGCTGGTTGCAGACACTCGGGTAATTGCGCTGAGCCAAGCTGGGCACCAGGGTGAGGTCCCAGGGATAGCCGGGTTCCTCAACAGGCAGGCAGCAGGGTACCAGAACATCAGGCAGAGATGGGTCAGATGGGAAGCCGGGTTCATCAACAGGCGGGCAGCAGGGTTCCGGAACATCAGGCAGAGATGGGTCAGATGGGAAGCCGGGATCAGGAACCAGAGATCAGGTATAGCAGAGTTTAGAGCCGGGTAAACAGGAACCAAGGTCAGCAATGGGAATCAGGCAGAATAACACAGGTTCAGAGTAACAGGGACACAGCTGAAGACCAGTCAGCACCGATCAGTTGCTGGGGCCTCCTTTAAATAGGCCAACTGGCGCCAGGTCACGCTCCTGCGAGTGCACGCCGCGCAAGCACACAAGCACGCACGGGCATCTGTGGTCTCCCGTGCGTGCCAGGCGATTTCTGCTGGTTTCCTTACAATAGTGTTTTTTAATAGTGATCTTATTAAGGTCCCGGTAGTCAATGCATGCACGCAAGATGGAATCTTTCTTTGCAACAAAGAACAGGGCTACCCCTGCAGGAGACGTTGAGGGTCTAATGAAGCCCTTCTCTAAATTCTCATCAATCCATTCCCTGAGAACCTTTAATTCAGGTTCTGAAAGATTGAAAAGGCGACCAAAAGGTATTTTAGTCCCTGGGAGCAGTTCAATGGGACAATCATATGGGCGATGAGGAGGTAACTGATCGGCATTCTTCTTATCACAGACATCCTGAAACTCATGATATTGTGGAGGCAGGTTGTCATATGACCTCGTAGTAACAACATCCACCTGTGATTCCTTGACTGGTAAAGAACTTGTTTGACAAGGTTCTCTACAGAATTCCTTGCAATGGGGGATTTAAAGTTTATAATCCGTGTTTCCCAGTTGATGGAGGGATTATGGGTGGAAAACCAAGGAATGCCCAGGGTGACAGGAATATTGGGTGACGTAATCAGCTGAAAACTGATGGTCTCATGATGGTTAGCCTCAAATTGCAGTACCAAAGAGACTGTTTCATGAGTAACAGGTCCTGAAGTTAAGGGTGAACCATCGACCGTCCCCACATCGATAGGAGCAGACTTATTTCTTGTTTGGATATTATTACTGTGGGCAAGTTCTTTGTCCATAAAGTTCCCCCCAGCCCCAGAGTCCAGCAGAGCAAGGATTTTCAATACTATCAGAGATGAGTTTAATAGGGATGATAAAATGAGATAGTACAGAATTTACTTTATTCTCTTCATGAATCTATGGGGAGATCGACTGGGTAATAGAGTTTATTTGTTCAGGCATGATCACATCAGTCGCCACAATTGTTCTAACCTTGTTAGGACAGTTAACTGTGTAATACCCAGAGTCCCCACAATATAAACACAGGTTTTCTGAACGTCTTCTCTCTTTCTAGAGAAATGGATCTCTTAATTGCATCAACCTGCATAGGCTCAGCTGTGTCAGAATCTGGAGAAACTCTTGGATCCTTCTGAACAAATTGACTAGCAGAGAAACGCATGCCACCATTACTTCCAAACATTCCCAGTCTCTCCTTCCTCCTTTCTGTAAGTCTTTGATCAATTCGGATACATAGTTGGATGAAGACCTTAAGATCATTAGGAGTCTCCACTCTGGCAAGCTCATCTTTTACCTGTTCAGAAAGCCCTTGGCGGTACTGACTATTTTGCGCTGCTGGGTTCGAAGTGGTATCTGTGATCCAACGTCTGAATTCAGATGTGTACACAGCAACAGAACGTTTACCCTGCCGTAAACTATGCAACTTTGCTTCAGCAGTAGCACAGCGGTTGGAATCATCAAAAAACCTGATTCATCGCAGCCTCAAAAGTCTGGAAATTCTTCAGCATGGCACTGGCTTGTTCTATATAAGGGGAGGCCCAGGCTAGAGCTTCCCCAGTCAGGAGGTTGATAACAAACATTACCTTCTGTTTTTCAGAAGTGAATGCAGCGGGTTGCATTTGGAAATATATGCAAAACTGGTTAAGAAAACCTCTGTAATAGCGGCGATCTCCATTAAACTTGGGTGGGTGAGGCATATGTGCGTTAGCATCATCTTGGGAACGTAGGTCCAGCAACTGTTTTTGCAGAGCACGGATCTCTTCGTGTTGCCCTTTCCCCACACTTTCCAGTCCAGCAAATTTTTTCTTGGTAGGTGACACCAAACTCCTGCAGCTCTGCAATTTGCTGCCTGAAAGGAGCCACAGCATTTGCAATAGCGGCCTCTATGTTTTAGGCCAGGTTATTCTGTTACGATCAGGCGTCAGGCTTGAAGACCAGTTGCTATAGCAGTTGCAGGACTACCACCGACCAATAGGATAGGTACACAGGCAGTCACCCTCATCTGAGGTGTGGAGTTTAAGTACTAACCAGTGTTCCCCAGAGCTCCTGATGGTGGAGATGGATTTAGCTGCTAGTACCAGGTCGCGGTCCTCAGGTTTGCCCCACAAGGGTGTGAGCAAGCCAGGGTCAAGAAGCGGATGAACAGATAAGGATCAAACAACAGAGCGGTCAGTAAACAAGAAAAAAGGTTGGTAATGAGTAGTTGAAGGTTGGGATCAGGCAGTTGAGTAGTCAAGGAACAAGCCAAGGGTCGATCACAAGTGGTAACAAAATATACGGCAGCAGGGAAGACAGGAACAAGGCACTGGCTGAGAAGGCACAATAACCGAACAAAGATGAAGTGCTGATACAAGGCTTAAATAGGAAGTTCATGGGAGGAGCAAGGAGTTCAAGGTTCAACAACAATCAAGACACAAGGCAGTGTTATCCAATGGATCAGATAGGATTGTCCAATAGATCAGGCAGAGAGCTGTCCAGCATCCCAGATAGCTCAGTGGGATGAGTCAACACCAGACACCGAAGAGGTCTCAGGTTTGAGCCCAGGTCCTGACATAAAGATATCTATACTTCAGTTCTTAAAACTGTTTGTATCAGTTTTCATTCAACCAGGGGTGTCAGTGAGGCTGAGGTTATTCACAAAGTCAAGGAAAAGAACAGAGAACCCAATCAACCAAGCGTCTCCTGTGGAAGTAGCGCTACATAAATTACCAATGAAATTGTTTATAGCAAACTCTGGTTTTATTCAACACTTTAATAGAACAATATAATCAACACTTTAATAGAAAAATATAGACATATTCTTATTCCATTTATAAATATATTGTTGCATTTTATCTATTATCAATAATAAAGCAATTTACAAACTAGTCTATTTTGGCATTATACCACATTCTTGAGCCCCTTACTTGAACCTATGGGCTTTAAGGCTGTTACCTCTGTGTCAGAATTATTTGGGAAAGCCTAGTTCAAAGGACATATGTGCAGGTCCCGCGCTATAGCTGAAAGACGGCTACAGTGCGGCTTGCCAGTTCTGGGAGGGCATCCATGGACGTCCTCCCAGAATCGCACCCCCTGGGGAGCGCTCTGTGACCGCTGTATCCTTTGGACACAGCTGATCACAGATCGTGGTAAAGGGCCAATCACAGCGGCCCTTTACCATGTGATCAGCTGTGTTTAATCACAGCTGGTCACATGTAAACAAACTTGCCAGTTATCGGCAGTGCTTTCCTCACACCTCTCTACAAGAGGAAAGGAGAGGCGATAACCGGCTAGGCTGACAGGGCACAGTGAGTACCTTCTTACACTGATAATCAAGGCACTGTTCATCTGTGACCTGAATATATGTGCAGTCCCATCAGTGCAGCTTATCGGTGCCTCCCTATCAGTGCAGCCTCATCAGTGCCCATTAGTGCAGCCTTATTAGTGCACATCAGTGAAAAAGAAAAATGTGTTTTTTGCAAAATTTTATAACAGAAACTAAGAAAAACATCTTTTCCGGTCTTCTTTAGTTTGTTTAGCAAAAAATAAAAAATAAACAGTGGTGATTAACCACTTAAGGACCGGAAGGATTTGCCCCCTTACTGACCAGGCCATTTTTTTGCGATATGGCACTGCGTCTCTTTAACTGACAATTGCGCGGTCGTGCAACGATATACCCAAATAAAATGTCCTTTTTTCCCCACAAATTTCTTTTGGTGGTATTTGATCACCGCTGCGATTTTTATTGTCTGTGCTATAAACAAAAAAAAAGCGTTGTTTTTGAAAAAAAAATAATATTTTTTTACTTTTTGCTATAATACATATTAAAAAAAAATCGCAATAAGCGTATATTGATTGGTTTGCGCAAAAAAGTCATCACGTCTACAAAATAGGGGATATATTTATGGCATTTTTATTACATTTTTTTTTTTTTTTTACTAGTAATGGCAGTGATCAGTGATTTTTTTAGCAGGGCTGCGACATTGCAGCGGACAGAACGGATACTTTTTTGGGACCATTGACATTTTTACAACGATCAGAGCTAAAAATAGCCACTGATTACTGTATAAAGGTAATTGACAGGGAAGGGGATAACATTAGGGGGCGATCAAGGGGTAACGTGTGTTACCTAGAGAGTGTTTTTAACTGTGGGGGGATGGGACTGCCTGGGAGAGGAGACCGATCGCTGCTCCTAAATAATAGAAGCAGCAGATCTGTCTTTCCTCCACTGACAGGTCGGAGATCTATTTACATTGACAGATCTCCGCTCTGTCTCTGCCAGGAGCGATCGCGGGTGTCCGGTGGGTATCGCGCCCGACGGCCACGCGCATCGGCTCCGGCATCGCACCGCAGGCGTGTGCACATAACCCCTAGAGCTCTTAAAGCGGCCGACGTACAGTTACGGCGATTTGCCCAGGGGAGCCAACCTGCCCCAGTATAACTGCAGCGGCTGGTCCTCAAGTGGTTAAATACCACCAAAAGAAAACTCTGTTTCAATAAAATTATAAAAATTTCATTTAGGTGCAGTGTTGCATGTCCGCGCAATTGTCCTTCAAAGTGCAACAGAGCTGAAAAGGGAAAATTGGCCTGGGCAGGAAGGAGGTGAACGTGCCCGATATTGAAGTGGTTAAGCAATAGCACAGCCATTCAGGAATTACTGCAGCTGCATATGGCAGGTTGTGCACAGGTGAAAAAAAGTATAATAGCTGCAGGTTTTTGGAGAAACTCTCAGTTCAGCACATCCCACTACAGAAAACCACCTAAAAAGCTTTGCATACAGTTAATGAACAGTTTTACCTCTTTTCCTTGCATTGGGTGAGCAGCTTATATGCAAAGCAGGACCCGACACCCCATAAGTTATGTGCCTGTGCCCATTTTGCAGTGCAACTGCACCAGCTCAGTTGTGATGATGCAGCTTTCCTGCCACTGATCCTGCATGAGCTCTGCTGTCCTTCAGCCGGGGGGGGGGGGGGGGGGATATGGAACCTGTGCATGTAAAATCTAAAGCATTTTCACAGCATTGTCTATCAAAGAGGCAAAATGGGCATTGGAGCTTTTGTCTTATTTAATTAAAACCAACTCCAACAATTTAAAAACAACAATAAAAACATTCTCAGAACAAAACTGAAATATAAATTAGAAAAGTTAAAAATATCATTGGCTCAGGCACCTGTTTCATAAACCTCCTGGAAGTTTGGGAAGTGCCCAGATGTTCCTGGCACTGTTCCCACCCACCTTTGGTTGGAACATCCATTGGTGAATTTGGAGATGGCTTCATCTTATCTTTATCCTTTAATGCCTACTAAAGTTCAATATCTTCTCTAAATGTCCTCCACATTGGACACTGAATGGTCTTCAACAATTAGGCTTCCTGCTTCTCTCATATGAATGTTGTGATTGATCAGATATGGTCTCTTGAAGGAGATCACAGTAGTCGATATCTCTCACCGGTGAAGTCTTCAATGTCTTTTAAAGGGGGGTTCCGGACGTTTTTTTTTTGTTTTTTTTTTAAAGTCAGCAGCTACAAACATTGTAGCTGCTGACTTTTAATAAGGACACTTACCTGTCAAGCGAGCCCGCGATGTCGCCCCCCCCAAGGCCGATCCATCCATGGGATCGGCTGGCGGCGCCTCCATCCTATAGGAAACAGGCAGTGGAGCCTTGCGGCTTCACTGCCAGTTTCCTACTGCGCATGCGCGAGCGGCGCTCTGTGAATGGCCCCGTTGTTTCCTGGGGGACACACATGCCCCAGAAGGCAACGGGGCCGCTCACCTTAGGAGGAGGAAGCGCCGTGGAATAGGAAGAGGCAGATTAGGAAGACAGGGGTTTCAGGTAAATTAAAACATTTTTTTTTTTTTTTTTATTGAATTTTAATGCCATTTCCTTTTTTAGGGTGGACCTCCACTTTAAGGCCTGATGTCTCTGTGAATGAATTTCCACACTCAGAACACAGATAAGGTCTCTCTCCCGTATGAATCCTCTGGTGTTTAACCAGATAGCATTTCTGAAGGAAGGATTTATCAAATTCAGGACATCAGTATGGTCTTCAAAGATTAGGCTTTCCGCTTCTCTCGTGCGAATGTTGTGATGGATTAGATTTGGTCTCTTGGAATAGATCACAGTAGTCAATATCTCTCCCAGGTGAAGCCTTTGATCTTTTGGAGAAGATCACAGTAGTCGATACTTCCTATGAAGTCGTCGATGTCTTTTAAGGCCTAAGGTCTCCGTTAAAGACTTCCCACGCTCAGGGTACAAATAAGGTCTCTGTCCTGTGTAAATCCTCTGGTGTTTAACCAGATAGCATTTCCGAAGCATGGACTTATCAAATTCAAGACATGGATATGGTCTTCTGATTAGGCTTCCCGCTTCTCTCGTGTGAATTTTGTGATGGATCAGATTCCGTCTCTTGAAGGAGGACACAGTAGTCGATATTTCTCACCGGTGAAGTCTTCGATGTCTTTTAAGGCCTGACGTCTCCGTGAATGACTTCCCACACTCAGAACACAGATAAGGTCTCTGTCCCGTGTGAATCCTCCGGTGTTTAACCAGATCACATTTTTGAAGGAAGGATTTATCGCATTCAGGACATGGATAGGGCTTCTCACCAGTGTGCGATTTGCGGTGTCGATCGAGGTGACCTTGCTGGCCAAAACATTTCCCACACTGTTTGCACTTGAATGGCTTTTCTCCGGAATGAATTCTGATGTGAGTCACAAGACTTATTTTCTTGGTGAAACATTTCCCGCAATGTAGACAGGAAAAGGGCTTCAAGCCGGTATGAATTCTCCGATGCTGAAGGAGATTTGACTTCTGGGAGTAGAATTTCCCACATTCAGGACATGGATAAGGCCCCTTGGACTGCTGAGTATTTGGTTCTTTGAGAACAACTGCTTTCTTTTTACACAATTCTCCCCGTTTAGCAGGTGGGGATGACTTTTTGTCTGATTTTTTCTTATGAGGTTGCTTAGGGCGAGGCTTTTCTTTAAAGATTTTCCCACAGTAAATTCCCCAATGGTTCAGAAATGTTGTCTGGCGTCTAAAACATCTACCACATACTGGACATGAAATTTCTTTGAGCCTATTTTGATCTGTATTTCCAGTTGCACAACCCAATCGGTCAGGAAGAGACTGCTTTGGGTTAGAGGGATTTATGGTAAGGGCAGTGGACTTATTTTGAGAATGCTCCTCGGAATTAGAGGCATCCAGTGTTTGATGAAGTGCCAAGCCATTATTTGGGGTAACCGTATATGTCTGCTCGAAAGAGGTTTCCTGAAGATTTGAGGTGTCTGGGGATTGATCAGCCTTGTGAGGTTCTAAATGGATGTTTGGGAGAACATAATATGACTTCTCCAAAGAAGATTCCTCAGAGGATTTTGGTGTATTATCCAAGCTGCAAATTTCTGGATGGTTAGTTGGCATGATAGCAAGAGAACCATTGGGTGCAAGTTCCTCTGGACCACAGGGTTCAGATGAATTATTAGCACTAAGAGGTTCATAGTAGATATTTACGGCGAGAGCTTGAAAAGACTCATGAAGGCCAGAGGAATCAAGACATCGGTGAGCATTGCATAGTTCTTGAAGAATATCTGTTGTAATAGGAGGCGATTCTGAGGATCTAGATTCTTTTGGGTTAGAGGGGCTGGGTGAGCTATCCACATTGTGACGTTCTAGAGGAGCATCTTGAGTAACTGATTGTGACATTGGGTGAAGGCCAGACGAATCCATACATGGGTGAGCATTGCACAGTTCTTGAAGAATATTTGTTGTAATAGGAGGTAATTCTATGGAGCCAGGTTCTTTTGGGTTAGAGGGACTGGGTGGGCTATCCACATTGTGACGTTCTAGAGGAGCATCTTGAGTAACAGATTGTGACATTGTGTGAAGGCCAGACGAATCCATACATGGGTGATCATTGCACAGTTCTTGAAGAATATTTGTTGTTATAGGAGGTAATTCCATGGAGCCAGGTTCTTTTGGGTTAGAGGGACTGGGTGGGCTATCCACATTGTGACGTTCTAGAGGAGCATCTTGGGTAACAGATTGTGACATTGTGTGAAGGCCAGAGGAATCCAGACATGGATGATCATTGCACAGTTCTTGAAAAATATTTGTTGTAATAGGAGGTAATTCCATGGAGCCAGGTTCTTTTGGGTTAGAGGGACTGGGTGGGCTATCCACATTGTGAGGTTCTAGATGAGCATCTTGAGTAACCGATTGTGACATTGCGTGAAAAGATACTTCAGGATCTGGTGATCTATCTACTCTCTGAAGTCCCGCGGGAGTAATTGGACAAATGGTATGAGCTTTGATAGGAGTGGGTTCCTCAGGATTATAATTCAGAACTAGAGATCTAATAGAGCCTTTTGGGTGAATATTTGATGCATCAATAGAATATTCGTCAAGTTTAGAGGGCTCTGGTGAATGGTCAGTACTCTGGAATGCTGATCCTACATTTGGCATGAGAGTATGTGACTCCATGGGAATTAAATCCTTAGGATGAAAGCGGCTGGGTGCTCTATCCACACTTTGATGTTCTGGAAGGACATTTGAGTCAACATTAAGTGATACATTGAGTGAAGATTGCTGAGCTATGGAGGGATCTGGTGATCTGTTCACATTGTGATGTTCTGGATAGACATTTGGGTCAACACTCGGTGATACACTCGGTGGAGATTGCAGAGTCACGGAGGGATCTGGTGATCTGTTTTCACTGTGATGTTCTACATGGATATTTGGAGATAAATGTGATTTAGCAGAAGATTCATCAGGATAATAGGAATCCGGTGATCTGTTAAGTGAACAGATATTGGGAGAAACAGAGTGTGACTTCATGTAAAAAAATTCCGTAGAATGAGAGTGGTTGGGTGATCTATTCACACTGGGAGGTTCTGGATGGACATTCAAATCAACACTGAGTGATACATTGGGAGGAGATTGTTCGGATATGGATGGCTCTGGTGATTTATTTCCATTGTGATGTTCTGGATAGACATTTAGGTCAACACTGAGTGATAAACTCTGAGAAGATTGCTCAGCTATGGAGGCATCTGGTGATCTGTTTTCACTGTGATGTCCTGCATAGATATTTGGAGAAGCATGTGATTTAGCAGAGGATTCATCAGGATGATAGGAATCCGGTGATCTGTTAAAAGAACAGATATTGGGGGAAACAATGGATGACTTCATGGGACAGAATTCCGTAGGACGAGAGTGGTTGGGTGATCCCTTTGCAATGTCATGTTCAGGAAGGTCATTCAGGTCAACATTAAGTGATACATTGGGAGGAGATAGCTCAGCTATGTAGGGTTCTGGAGATTTGTTTTGACTGTGATGTCCTGCATAGTTATTTGGAGACGAATGTGACTTAGCAGTAGATTCATCTGGATAACCCAAATCCGGTGATCTGTTAAGTGAGTGTAAATTTAGGGTAACAGTGTGTGATTCCATGTGATCAGATACCTCCAGATCCAGGGTTGTATCCAAACTGTGATGTCCCGAATGGATATTTGGGGTGGCAGCATTGGTTATATCAACAGAACATTCCTCGGAATAAGAATGCAGTGATCTGTCCGGACTCTTAAATCTAAGACTGATATTTGGAGCAGTATGCAATTTATCAGAAGGTTCATCAGAATAGGGATCTGGTGATCTCCCACGTAATGAACGGATATTTGGGCTAATAATTAGTGACTTAATGGAAGAGTATTCTTCGGGATAAGAAGGAATGGATGATTTATCCATTAGGTAAAGTTCTGGATGGACATTCAAGGTAATAAGTAATTTATTGGATAACAAATAATCAATAGGGGGATCCTGTGAACTATCTGTGGTATGTAGGCCTGAATGGATATTAGGAGCAGTATGTGATCCAAGGGAGGATTTGTCAGATGGATCTGGAGAATTAAACTCTGAATATGTATTTGAGGTGATATTATGTGAAGTCATAGGGCAGGACACCTCAGGATCCGGTGTTGTACTCACACTGTGATGGATATCTGGGGTGTCAGGATGTGGTTTTTCAGCAGAGGATTCCTCAGAATTTGTATGATCCAGTGCTCTATCTGCATAGTGATTTACTGGATGGATATTTTGTGTGACAGTCTGTGATGAAGTAGAAGATTCAACAGAATACGAGGGATCCAGGGAGTTGTTTAATTTTGACTGGATTATGACATGAGAGTTTGTGAGAGAGGATTCTGAAGAATTTGGTGTTCTATCCACACTGGGTAATTCCCGATGAACATCTAGGGTGACAGTCTGAGGTTTTCCAGGATAAGTAAGGTCCGGTATTCTATCTACACTATAATGATCTGGTTGGAGGTTTAGAGTGCCAGCACTGGATTTATCAGGGTAGGATTCCCCAAGATTAGTAAAATATGGTGATCTGGATGAAGTATGAAATCCTGGATTCATATTTGGGACAGGAAGTTGCTTATCACAAGAGTCATCAGGGTCAGAGGGATTCAGTGATGTGGTAAGCGATGAATGCATATTTGATCCACTGGTATGTAACTTCATGAGAAAAGATACCCAGGAATGAACAGGATCAGGTGGATTATCAGCAATGTCAACTTCTGAATTGACATTTGGAATAGTGTGTGATGTAGCTGAAGATTCCTGAGGATAACAGGGATCTTGTGATCTATCCAAGCTGTGAGGTCCAGGATTGACATGTGAAATAGTAGGTGATGTAGCAGAAGATTCGTCAGTATCTAGCAATCTGTCCGTATTGTGAGGTCCTGAATTGCCATTTGGAATAGTATGTGATGTAGCAAAAGATTCATTAAGATAACAGGGATTCAGCAATCTTTCCGCACTGTGAGGTCCTGAATTGCTATTTGGAATAGTATGTGATGTAGCAGGTTTGTCAGGATCTAGCGATCTGTCCACATTGTGAGGTCCTGAATAGACATCATGAATAGTATTTGAAGTAGTAAACGATTCACCAACACAACAGGGATCCATTGATCTGTGGCATTCTGAATACATATCTGCAGTAGCAGTTTGTGACTGAATGGGATGGCATGCCTCAGGATTTAGGGGAACGGGTGATCTATGTACATTGCAAGGTTCTGGATACATATGTAGGGTAACAGAATGTGATTTATCCGCAAAAGATTCTCTGGGTTTAGAGGGATCTGCTGATCTATCCACACTAGGAACTCCTGGAGGGGTACTTAAGGAAAAGGCAGGTGATCCATCAAGAGAACTTTCACAGGCTGAATGGATTTTTGGAGTTAAAGTATAGGCATTTATAGGAGAAGATTCCTTAGGCTTAGAGGCATCTACTGATCTGTCTGAACTATCAAGTCCTGAATTAATATTTACATCAGTCTGTGATTGAGCAGAAGAAGATCCCTCGGGATGAGAGGGATGTGGTGATCTGTTAAGCTTTAAATGAATATTTGTGGTAATTGTATGGGACTTAAAGGGAGAGGATTCTTTAGTCTCTGGTGGTCGATCCGTATTCAGAAGTCCCTGATTGATAGTTGAGGTAACAGTATGGGGTTTATCTTGAGTGGATTCCTCAGGATTAGTGAGATCCAGTGACTCGTCTGTATTTTGCAGCCTCAGATGGATATTTGGGGAGAGAGTACAGGATACATCAAGAGAAGATTCTTTGGGATTAGTGGGGTGGGGTGATCCACGAAGTTCAGAATTAATATTTGGGGCAGTGTGCAATTTATCAAAAGGTTCATTGGGGAAAGAGAGAGCTGGTGATCTGCTAAGTGCTGAATGGATATTTGAGCTAACAGTATCCAACTCCATGGGAGAGGGTTCCTCAGAATTAGATGAATTGAGTGACCTATCCACATTCTGGAGTCCAAAATGGATGCTTGGCATAACAGAATGTGTCTCTTCGGTAAAAGAATTCTTGGAATAAGAGGGATCTGTACTGTGAGGTCCTGGATGGATATTGGGGGTAACAAGGTTTTCTCCTTGAGAATCTTCTACAACATCATCCTTGTTCAGACTACAGGTGGGACGTTCCGCTGAGCTTCTCCCGGTGTGGTGTCCATCTGCGGGAAAATGCAAAATTTAAATCTTTCCATGTTTACTTGCCCTTATTTCTTTTTTTAAAACATGTTTTATTTATTGTAGGGAAAAGTTCACTACAACATACACTCACCAGCCACTTTTTTAGGTACACCTGTTCAATTGCTTGGTAACACAAATTGCTAATCAGCCAATCACATGGCAGCAACTCAATGCATTTAGGCATCTAGATGTGACAAAGAAAACTTGCTGAAGTTCAAAGTGAGCATCAGAATGGGGAAGAAAGGGGATTTATGTGACTGTGAACGTGGCATGGTTGTTGGTGCCAGACGGGCTGGTCTGAGTATTTCAAAAACTGCTGATCTACTGAGATTTTCACTCACAACCATCTCTCGGGTTTACAGAAAATGGTCAGAAAAAGAGAAAATATCCAGTGAGCGGCAGTTGTGTGGAGGAAAATGCCTTGTTGATGTCAGAGGTCAGAAGAGAATGGGCAGATGATAGAAAGGCAACAGTAACTCAAATAACCACTCATTACATCCAAGGTATGCAGAATACCATCTCTGAACACACAACACATTGAACCTTGAAGCAGATGACTACAGCAGCAGAAGACCACACCGGGTGCCAATCCTATCAGCTGAGAGCAGGAAACTGAGGCTACAATTCGCACAGGCTCACCAAAATTGGACAATAGAAGATTGGAAAAACATTGCCTGGTCTGATGAGTCTCGATTTCAGCTCCGACATTCAGATGGTCGGGCCAGAATTTGGTGTAAACAACATGAAAGCATGGATCCATCCTGCCTTGTATCAACGGTTCAGGCTGGGGGTGGTGGTGTAATGGTGTGGGGGCGGGATATTTACTTGATACCCATTGGGCCCCTTAGTACCAATTGAGCATCGTTTAAATGCCACGGCCTACCTGAGTATTGTTGCTGACCATGTCCATCCCTTTATGACTACAGTGTCCCCATCTTCTGATGGCTTCTTCCAGCAAGATAATGCCCCATGTCACAAAGCTCCAATCATCTCACCACTGGACAATGAGGTCCCTGTACTCCAATGGCCTCCACAGTCACCAGATCTCATCCAATAGAACACCTTTGGGATGTGGTAGAATAGGAGATGCACATCATGGATGTGCAGCTGACAATTCTACAGCAACTGCGTAATGCTATCATGTCAATATAGACCGAAATGTTTCCAACACCTTGTTTGATCTATGCCACGAAGAATAAAGGCAAAAGGGGGTCAAACCCAGTACTAGCAAGGTGTACCTAATAAAGTGAGTGTATATCATAAATGTAAAAAACAAGAAGGTAAAATCGCTTTTTGTTAATGACTCACCTCTGCTGATCTCTGGAGGAATATCCTCCCGCAGACGTTGGTCATCAGCCATTGAAGATGTCTCTTCTACATACGGTACTGTCTCATTATTCAAATCTTCACCCTAAACATAAAATGGAAACAATTAAGACAACAAAAAAAGGAAACAAAAAATAACGAATTTTACTTTGGTGAGACTCTAAGTTCTTTTTACCTGATAATGGTGAGGGATGGTGTGATCTTCCTGCATGCAATCCCGGGAATACAGAGGACGGGATTTTCCATTACTGGATCCATCTGTAGGAAACACACACACTGACTGATTACATTGTTTCTATGTGTTTATCAGATGATGGGGGATCTAGGTGGACCCTCCGTACTGCTCTCTCCTTTACAATAAAGTCTCCTCTTACCCGGTGATGTGAGGGGCGGCCAGTCCTCCATCATGATATCCTTGTAGAGATCCTTGTGTCCTTCTATATACTCCCACTCCTCCATGGTGAAATAGACAGTGACATCCTGACACCTTATAGGAACCTGACACACACAATGATACAGTCACCATCCAGACACATCCCTTGTCTGTTACTGGATAATGTCCCAGAATTCCCGGCACCGCTCACCTCTCCTGTCAGCAGATCAATGATGTTCTGTGCGACTTCTATAATCTTCTCGTCATTGTTCCTCTCAGGTTCTAGAGAGTGGGGCGCATGCTCCAAGATGGGGCTCCGGCTACTGCTGCACCCTTCTAGGACAGGTGGATACATTCCTTGTAAAAGACCCTCAATAAATG
The DNA here is from genome assembly GCA_037952925.1 of Lithobates clamitans. NCBI lineage: Eukaryota > Metazoa > Chordata > Amphibia > Anura > Ranidae > Lithobates > Lithobates clamitans. The sequence goes on along the minus strand of JBBGZY010001711.1, from coordinate 273,773 downwards.
TCATCTTCACTGCTGCATATTTCTAGATAGGAGGAGAAGAATGGTGCAAATAACTAATAGTGACCTCCGGAATCCTTCTCACCACTCCGGTCAGCTCTGTGTTTTATTAATAGAGATAAGAGTGATGTCATGTGACCTCCCAGAATCCTCCTCACCTCTCTATTCAGCTCTGTGTTTTATTAATAGAGATAAGAGTGATGTCATGTGACCTCCCAGAATCCTCCTCACCTCTCCGCTCAGGTCTGTGTTTTATTAATAGAGATAAGAGTGATGTCATGTGACCTCCCAGAATCCTCCTCACCTCTCCGGTCAGGTCTGTGTTTTATTAATAGAGATAAGAGTAATGTCATGTGACCTCCCAGAATCCTCCTCACCTCTCTAGTCAGCTCTGTGTTCTATTAATAGAGATAAGAGTGATGTCATGTGACCTCCCAGAATCCTCCTCACCTCTCTGGTCAGGTCTGTGTTTTATTAATAGAGATAAGAGTGATGTCATGTGACCTCCCAGAATCCTCCTCACCTCTCCGCTCAGGTCTGTGTTTTATTAATAGAGATAAGAGTGATGTCATGTGACCTCCCAGAATCCTCCTCACCTCTCCGCTCAGGTCTGTGTTTTATTAATAGAGATAAGAGTGATGTCATGTGACCTCCCAGAATCCTCCTCACCTCTCCAGTTAGCAGGTAGATGATCTCCATGGTGAGGTCCAATATCTTTTTGGTCATCACACTTCTGTCCCTGTCCATCTTTGGTACATCCCATGTGGAGAAATCCTGGTGGAGGAGAGGAACAATCAGAAGACAATAGAAGGCGATCTGAAGATTGGATTGCGTTGGAATGGGAACAACTATGGTGAGTACAGTTCACACAATGCTCTAACACCTCCTTGGTAGCAGTACTGCTCATAGTAGAAATCTTTGGGGGTCATGTCTGTACATATGACAAAGAAATCTGAAAGAATGAGATGGAAGGGGGGGGTTTAGAGGGAGGGGAAGAGTGATTGGAGGAGGAGGGTAGAGAGACAGAGAGGATTTGATCAAGGGGTGGGGTAGAGAGACAGAGAGAGGGAGGATAGAGAGAGAGAGAGAGAGAGAGAGAGAGAGAGAGAGAGAGAGAGAGAGAGAGAGAGAGATGACAGAGAGATGGGGGTGAGGGGATAGAAAGGAAAGAGGGGGGATACAGAGAGAGGACACAGAGAAAGTCAGGCTGGAGAGAGAGGCGGGGGGGTAGAGAGATAGGACAGAGAGAGATTTGGGATAGACAGATATTGGGGATACAGAGAAAGTATTGGGGGGGAGAATGGGGGGGCGGATAGAGAGAGCAGACGGAGGTTGTAGAGAAAGAGGGAAAGATCAACAGGGAGTGGAATGAGAGACGGTAGAGGGAGAGTCAGGATAGAGAAGCAGAGTGATGGAGAGGGGGTTAATAGAGAAAGAGAGAGGAGATAGGGGGTTGAGAGAGAGAGGGATACAGCGACAGGGAGGGGAATGTAAGCGGGAACGCAGGCAGAATGGGGAATAGGGAGAAGGGAAGGAGGCAGAGTAAGGGGGGATATACAGTACACCCCTCACATTTTTGTAAAGATTTTATTATATCTTTTCATGTGACAACACTGAAGAAATGACACTTTGCTACAATGTAAATTAGTGAGTGTACAGCTTGTATAACAGTGTAAATTTGCTGTCCCCTCAAAATAACTCAACACACAGCCATTGATGTCTAAACCGCTGGCAACAAAACTGTGTACACCCCTAAGTGAAAATGTCCAAATTGAGCCCAATTAGCCATTTTACCTCCCCAGTGTCATGTGACTCATTATTGTTACAAGGTCTCAGGTGTGAATGGTGAGCAGGTGTTATAAATTTGGTGTTATCACTCTCACTCTCTCATACTGGTCACTGGAAGTTCAACATGGCACCTCATGGCAAAGAACTCTCTGAGGATCTGAAAAAAAAGAATTGTTGCCCTACATAAAGATGGCCTAGGCTATAAGAAGATTGCCAAGACCCTGAAACTGAGCTGCAGCATGGTGTCCAAGACCATACAGCGGTTTAACAGGACAGGTTCCACTCAGAACAAGCCTTGCCATGGCCGACCAAAGGAGTTGAGTGCACGTGCTCAGCGTCATATCCAGAGGTTGCCTTTGGGAAATAGACGTATGAGTGCTGCCAGCATTGCTGCAGAAGTTGAAGGGGTGGGGGGGTCAACCTGTCAGTGCTCAGACCATACGCCGCACGCTGCATCAAATTGGTCTAAATGGCTGTCGTCCCAGAATGAAGCCTCTTCTAAAGATGATGCACAAGAAAGCCTGCAAACAGTTTGCTGAAGACAAGCAGACTAAGGACATGGATTACTGGAACCATGTCCTGTGGTCTGATGAGACCAAGATAAACTTATTGGGTTCAGATGGTGTCAAGCATGTGTGGTGGCAACCAGGTGAGGAGTACAAAGACAAGTGTGTCTTGCCTACAGTCAAGCATGGTGGTGGGAGTGTCATGGTCTGGGGCTGCATTAGTGTTGCCAGCACTGGGGAGCTACAGTTCATTGAGGGAATCATGAATGCCAACATGTACTGTGATATACTGAAGCAGAGCTTGATCCCCTCCCTTCGGAGACTGGGCCGCAGGGCAGCATTCCAACATAACAACCCCAAACACACGTCCAAGATGACCACTGCCTTACTAAAGAAGCTGAGGGTAAAGATGATGGACTGGCCAAGCATGTCTCCAGACCTAAACCCTATTGAGCATCTGTGGGACATCCTCAAACGGAAGGTGGAGGAGCGCAAAGTCTCTAACATCCACCAGCTCTGTGATGTCATCATGGAGGAGTGGAAGAGGACTCCAGTGGCAACCTGTGAAGCTCTGGTGAACTTCATGCCCAAGAGGGTTAAGGCAGTGCTGGAAAATAATGGTGGCCACACAAAATATTGACACTTTGGGCGCAATTTGGACATTTTCACTTAGGGGTGTACTCACTTTTGTTGCCAGCGGTTTAGACATTAATGGCTGTGTGTTGAGATATTTTGAGGAGACAGCAAATTTACACTGTTATACAAGCTGTACACTCACTACTTTACATTGTAGCAAAGTGTCATTTCTTCAGTGTTGTCACATAAAAAGATAGAATAAAATATTTACAAAAATGTGAGGGGTGTACTGACTTTTGTGAGATACTGTATAAAAAGAGAGAGAGAGAGAGAGAGAGGGCAGTATGAGGTAGAGAAGGTGGTAGTAGAGAGGGGGGATAGAGTGATGGGGGGACAGAGGATAGAGAGATGAGGGAATAGAGAGATAAAAGAGAGAGCGGTGATACTGTCTGTATTGGCTGAATTCGCATCGCACAGACATCGCATGTGATCTGCACAGCAATGTGGTGTGAATCACATGCACTGTCTGGCATCGCACTAGTGTGAACCGGGCCAGAGAGGGGACAGGGGTAGACAAAACAGAGTGGCGGAGTGGAAGAGAGATGGAGGGAAAGAGGAAAGAGAAAGGGGAGATAGGGGGTGGGGGTTAGATAGAAAGGGGACACAGGCAGAAACAACAGAGAGGGTGGTGGGGGGTATATAGGGAGAGAGGAAAGTATGGGGCAAGAAAGGAGGTTGGGGGGGTATAGAAAGACAGATAGAGGACAGAGATGATGGGATTATAAATAAGCAGTCAGACGTGTAGATACACATCTGTGTTTTTTTAACACGCCCCCCCAATCCATGCGCCCGGCCCCTAATCTACATGCAGGGCGCCGGACCCATGGATTCCAATGGGTTTTATTTTTTCTTAAAGCACATGATTACAGCCAGGGGCTCTAATTGGCTTCAAAAAGGGGTGGGCTTGGGGCGCAGAGCAATGCGCCCCGAGCCCACCCAGTTATGTGACAATAGCAAACTAATATTCGCTATTGTCTTCCTGATTCTCCTCCCGGGCCAATCAGGAAGCGGGTCCTGAGACCCGATTGGCCAGGGAGTCTTAGGACTCACTTCCTGTTCGGCCGGGAGGAGAAGCGAACTGGATCCATTCGAATTGGTAAAAGCACAGAACTCAACATCCGGGTGAGATGCCGGCATATGGAGGACCGACTGGACGGGCTGTGGCGGTGTCATATGTGGACAGTGAGTACTCTTTCTGCAGATTGCCTGTACTGTCCGTCTCCCGCTTGGGGGGGGGGGGGGGGAATCGCCGCCCTCCGCTTGGGGGGAGATCGCTGCCTTCCTTCGCTGCCTGCGTGGGGGTGGGGTGTTGTTAGTTTGCCCCCCCTTCCAAAATATTGAGCACCAGTCGCCGCTGATAGAGGTATATAAATTCTGTATACATCGGCGCTCATGGCCCGTACACACGATCAGATAATCATACAAAAATAAAATCTGCGATCGTACGATAATCTGATGGTTAGTACAGAGCTTTCCAGAGAATCGATCACAACAGTTCATCCAAAATTATCTGAAGGGACAAACACAAAAAAAAGGTTTCTCGTAGGATATCAGATCGATTGATTGTCCGAAAATACAATACAAATACATCACCTCCGAATCTTTATTCTGTTGTACGAGAATTTTCAGAACCTTTTTTTTTTTTTTAATATGCAACAAAAATAAAACGTACGATCGATGGCTCATCTGATAATCTCATGGTATGTAGGAGGGTTTAGTTACCCTTCTAGTATGATCAGATCTATCACCACCTCAGGACATTCCCCCCTCCCACCCTCACCATAGAGATCATCCACATATTGGTATAAACACATTACTCAGGGATCATGTATGTGTAATGATATCCTATATATCCCCAGAGAACACAACACCACAACTATAGTACATGTCTATGGAGGAAATAAGTTCTATCATTGTATTTTATAAACACAAATATATATATATTATTCCCCCCCCAATCATATAATATATACAGTAATGATATATCTCCTCCGGTATTCCCCCCTCCCTCCCTCTCTATCACTCTCCTGGTCTCTCCCTCCCTCAGCACGCTGACCCCTCAGAATCTCACACACGGCTCTTACCCCTTCTTCGCAGGTCCGGAAATAACCCACTTCCGGGATCCTCCCCGCCCACTTTCGCTCTGTGCGTTCCACGGAGACTGTGCAGCGGTGGGGAGAGCTGGTGGAACGCAAACGCCGGAAGCGGCGGGGGTGGGGTGGGCGTGGTTTGGGGAATTTAGGGGTTCTTTGCAGGAGCGGCAAAGGGCTGGTGAGGAGAAGAGGTGGGGAGGGGCAGACACTGCCAGGAGTGGGGAAGCACAGGGGCTGACCAATGGAAAGCTCTGATCATCCTTCACATAAAAACTTCTTGATTAGATAACAAATATCTTCTGTATGTCTATATCTAGTTATCCATATCTATCTATCTATAGATAGATGTAGATACTTAGATATGTATATAGATAGATATATCCTATTCTGAAAATAATAAAAAAAAATATATATATATATATATATATATATATATATATATATATATATATATATATATATATATATATATACACTGTATAAATATATATATATATATATATATATATATATATATACACTGTATAAATATATATATATATACACTGTATAAATATATATATATACACTGTATAAATATATACACTGTATAAATATATATATATATATATATATATATATACACTGTATAAATATATATATATATATATATATATATATATATATATATATATATATATATATATATATATACATGTATATATATAGTGTGTGTGTGTACACATATATAAAATGTGTAAAGTAGGGATATTTATTATTCTGTTTCCTTCGGCTCCCAATAGGAAGATCTGATTGGGAGATGGAAGTCCGATACATCCCAGAATATCTACAGAGAGAAATCTTTGTCTGATTGCGTCATTTCGTTCCGTCTCCAGATTTCGACGTTCTTCTGCATAGCATCTTCCCCAATAGAGCCCCCCTCCTTCACTATTTCTGTAAAGGTGGGCAAATGACTGAGAGGATATTACGGCTCACCTTGGAGATCATCTACCTGCTGACCGGAGAGGTGAGGAGGATTCTGGGAGGTCACATGACATCACTCTTATCTCTATTAATAAAACACAGACCTGACCGGAGAGGTGAGGAGGATTCTGGGAGGTCACATGACATCACCCTTATCTCTATTAACATAACACAGACCTGACCAGAGAGGTGAGGAGCGTTATGGGATAGGTAACCAGGATTCTGTGTGGCTTTTGTTATCTATCATGTAGGATGATGGACCAATAAAGAAGTCCAGTGATCCTTCTCCCCCTTACTTGACACCTGAGAGAAATGACAAGAAGATCCTAGCAATTCTTACACGGTGGTATAAAGTTCCATCATCACTGCACAAAATCTACCCGGAAAAGACGAATACGTGCTGGCGTTGCGGAGAGGCAGAGGGTAACATGCTGCATATCTTCTGGTCTTGTCGGAAACTAGAGGACTTTTGGTCTAGAGCAGTGATGGTGAACCTTGGCACCCCAGATGTTTTGGAACTACATTTCCCATGATGCTCATGCACTCTGCAGTGAAGTTGAGCATCATGGGAAATGTAGTTCCAAAACATCTGGGGTGCCAAGGTTCGCCATCACTGGTCTAAAGTAAGAGGCATTATAAGACAACTGAGTACGATTTGGAATCCGATCCGGCTAGATATCTTCTCCATCTTTCGGAGCTCCCAAAGTGTAGGTATAGAAACTCAATGATTGCTCATTTACTGAATGCCGCTAAAGCATGTATTCCAGCTTCATGTAAGCAGGAATTACCCCCCACGATCGCGCTGTGGCTTGAAAAAAATAGCCAATATATATATATGCTATGGAAAAAGCCACCACAATTATGTTAGGTAAAGAGGAGAAACTCAAAAACAAATGGATACAATGGTCTCTCTTTGTCAGTACCAGGGAATATGGCTGTGCACTCGCGGAGGGGGAGCAGGTGGGATAATGCAAAGGGAGTAGAGGCGTTCTTTTTTTTTTCTTTTAGGAAAGACATGAAGGTAAAGCGTATATATACATATGTTGATACACATAAGATTTAAGAAATGCGAAATTTCAAGAGCTGTATATCTGCAGAAAATAGAACGTATATATGTTTAAGATATATTTTTATACACGCATGCAAATGTATTTTGTTTCTATGTTTAAAAATGTTGGAAAATAAAATATAGAATAAAAAAAAAAAAAAAGATGATCCTAGCAGTCACCCAGAAAATAATTGAGCTGCTAACAGAGGTGAGCGGTGTCGGGAATTCTGGGACATTATCCAGTAACAGACAAGGGATGTGTCTGGATGGTGACTGTATCATTGTGTGTGTCAGGTTCCTATAAGGTGTCAGGATGTCACTGTCTACCCCCCAAATAAGCCCTAGTTAAAGTCCTTGTAGGTCTTATTTTCAGGGTAGGGCTTATATTCAGGGAAAACAGGGTAGGGCTTGTTTGAGGGGTAGGGCTTATATTGCAGTCATCACCGACAATCACACTAGGTCTTATTTTCGGGGAAACAGGGTATTTCTCCACGGAGGAGGGGGATTATTTAGAAGGATACAAGGATCTCTACATGGACGTCACGATGGAGAACTGGCCGCCCCTCACATCACCTGGTAAGAAGTGAAGACTTATTCCACAGTAATTGATAGTATTGGCAAGTGCCAGTTACACAGCAGCTGTTTAGTGCTTTATGTTTTGGTTAAATTGCAAATCCATCTTTCTGTTAGGTTTATCCAAGATGGCAAAATTGTCTGAAGGTTCCACCATCGCTGTTTATTCTTTACCAGAACACAATACCATTACCAGTCCACTAGCTGCCAAACTCCCCTTACTAAAGGATGGAAATATGACCCATACTCAAGAGAAGGTCAACAAGGTGCCAACTTTGTGCCAAGAACATTTCACCTTCAGACATTCCTACATCACATCTTCCACAATATACCTTTTTCCATGCAATGGACAAGCTCTCGGGTGGAGAAAACATCTCACACTTAGATGTCTCCAGCCCCAGAGGTCATACTCAGCATCTATTCACCAGTGTTAAGAAGAAACCTGTTACAGCTGAGGCACAATTCTCACGCAATGGTGTCTCCTTACCTGCTCATGAACTGAAAAATATTTCTATTTCTTCAATGGAGGTACCTCACTCACATGTCTCAGACTCGGATAGTTTTAGCCATTTTACACAGTATTTATCTAATATTAAGGAGAAACCTCTCTCAGAGGAAGATCCCAACCACCCTGATAAATCTTCACCCACACGTCAAACTCATTATCCATCTTCTCTAGGTACGGAAGGAATGGTCTCAGCTGAAGAACATGTTAGGTACTATGACACCTCCAATTCCAACCTTCATACACACTGTCCATCTACTCAAGGTAAGAAGGAATCACTCTTAGCTGAAGAACTTCTCCCACACTATGACGTCTCTACATCCATATCTCCAAATAGAAAGACGGTCTTTTTTCCATTGTATTCCTATTTGTATCCATATTTATATTTATTCCATTATATGTGTACATTGTATGTTTTTGTTTTGATTTGTATATATATATATATATATATATTTTTTTTTTGTCATGTAATAAAATTATTCTTTTTACTTATATTGTACCAATTGTGTGGTAGTGCCTTTAAAATCCCGCCCTAGGGGAACCATTGCTCTTTTCTACATCCATATCTCATACATTCTGTCCATCTAATCACGGTAAGGCACGACCACTCTCAGCTGTAGAACATCTCCCGCACTGATAAGGAACAAGAAAATCAATACCAAGTCAGAACTCACCTGCTCCAGGTCAGTGGCTTAGAAAGTACAAAAAAATGGATTAGTGTGACATCCAGGTACCTATCATTTCAGAAAAGAAGGATCAGCAACTGTAGCCTTCATACACCCAGATACCACAAAGGTCTCCTTTAAAGCCTAACATTAGCTAGTAAGAAATATCAAGCACAACTTGCAACAGAATCGATTTTTGCTACATGTGCCACTACCGGTTTCATGTGCCATTTCTCTCTTGCGGAGAGCGTACAAATTTCTGAATGTGTTGGATGCCTGGTCCCCCAACTTCACTCTGGTTTCACCTACTGATCCTTACATCGCTACAGGACACAGTAGTGATGTAGAGGTCATCAAAAGGAGCCACAGTGTGTGGCAGAGGACCCAGCAATCCAACTTACTTAAAATGTTATACTGTAATATGAGAATTTTTTTGATGGCTGTAGCTCATGAAGGTCTTCTTTATGCTGACAAAAGGGCTCTACCGTGGATAGTTCTCATGAAGAACCCAGTGCTCATGCCCAAAGGTCATTTTCAAGCTAGCTTAGCAAGTCCGGTCCAGCGGTGTCTGGGTGAGATTCAGTCCAAAAGCTATGATGAAGATGAACATGCTGAATTGCCATGCAGAGGGTAAGCCCCCAGCATCATTACACAAGGGTCTTGATTAATAAAAAAAAGTGCTAGTAAAATAATAGGCTAGTCAGCAACTTTGAAGAAAAGACGTCCAGCCTCCTAGGGAGCTAGCAAATACAGTGCCTTGAAAAAGTATTCATACCCCTTGACATTTTCCATGAAAATGTAAATGTATCTTATTGGGATTTTATGTGATAGACCAACACAAAGTGGCACATAATTGTGAAGTGGAAGAAAAATGATAAATGGTTTTCAATTTTTTTTACAAGTGAATATGTGAAAAGTGTGACGTGCATTTGTATTTAGCCTCCTTTACTCTGATACCCCTAACTAAAATCTAGTGGAACCAATTGCCTTCAGAAGTCACCTAATTAGAGAACACAGTCCACCTGTGTAATTTAATCTCAGTATGAATACAACTGTTCTGTGAAGCCCTCAGAGGTTTGTTAGAGAACCTTAGTGAACAAACAGCATCATGAAGGCTAAGAAACACACCAGTCAGGTCACACCAGAAATCTCATGGAGCACTGTTCAATCCATCATCCAAAAATTGGTAGCAAACCTAAGGCATGGCTGTCCACCTATACTGACAGGCTGGGCAAGGAGAACATTAATCAGAGAAGCAGCCAAGAGGCCCATGGTAACTCTGGAGGAGCTGCAGAGATCCACAGCTCAGGTGGGAGAATCTATCCACAGGGCAACTATTAGTCGTGCACTCCACAAATCTGGCCTTTATGGAAAAGTGGCAAGAAGAAAGCCATTGTTGAAAAAAAAAGCCATAAGAAGTCCAGTGATCCTTCTCCTTACGTTTTCAGTTTGCGAGAAACCATGTGAGGGACACAGCAAACATGTGGAAGAAGGTGCTGCGGTCAGATAAGACCAAAATTGAACTTTTTGGCCTAAAAGCAAAATGCTATGTGTGGCAGAAAACTAATACTGCACATCACCCCGAACACACCACCCCCACCGTGAAACATGGTGGTGGCAGCATCATGTTGTAGGGATGCTTTTCTTCAGCATGGACAGGGAAGCTGGTCAGAGTTGATGGGAAGATGGATGAAGCCAAACAGGGCAAGCTTAGAAAAAACATTTTAGTCTGCAAAAGACTTCCAGCAGGACAACGACCCTAAACATACAGCCAGAGCTACAATGGAATGGTTTAGATCAAAGCATACTCATGTGTTAAAATGGCCCAGTCAAAGTCCAGACCTTAATCCATTTGAGAATCTGTGGCAAGACTTGAAAATTGCTGTTCACAGACGCTCTCCATCCAATCTGACAGACCTTGAGCTATTTTGCATAGAAGAATGGGCAAAAATGTCCCTCTCTAGATGTGCAAAGCTGGTAGAGACATTCCCAAAAAGACTTGAAGCTGTAATGGCAGGGAAAGTTGGTTCTACAAAGTATTGACTCAGGGGGGCTGAATACAAATGTACCCCACACTTTTCAGATATCTATTTTTAAAAAATGTTGAAAACCATTTATCATTTTCCTTCCACTTCACAATTATGTGCCACTTTGTGTTGGTCTATCAAATAAAATACATTTACGTTTTTGGTTGTAACATGACAAAATGTGGATAATTTCAAGGGGTATGAATACTTTTTCAAGGCACTGTAAGGGGTGGTTTTAGTAGGAAGGGTGATCCTGAGCTGGCCTACAGATTTTTTTTTGTTTGCCAGTGTCAAATCCTCCTGCAGGCAACTGTATAACCCAAAGATTTAGGACTTCTTGTGACCCTGAATGGACAAGAAAAAAGAAAGTTTGGCTGGCGTTGAGCTTTTATCTCAAGGTCATTAAAACTAAGGTGTGTGTTTTTTTTTCTTGAAATAGCTGGAACTAAACCCTTGTTTTAAAAAAAAAAAAAAACACTAACAGGTAGGCTTTTTTTGACAGATGTCTATTCTCGTAAGTGCTTCTCCCTTTCCATCAATGTTTTTTTTTTCTGAGAAGGTTGTCCAGGTATCCAAAATGCAGATAGCGTTGATGCGTGAGGGGAAAGTAGGGATAAGCAGGCATTCTGTCTGCAAAGGCCAGCAGGAGGAAAGCGATCAACTTACCTGTCAGATTCCATACAGATTTTTTTCAATAAATGCTACATGGGATAAATACACTGGGCTTGTACACCCTCTTTTGTTTTGTGTTTTCGTAGTGTGTTACCGGGGCTTCCCCAGGCCTGTGGGCAGCAAGGAGTGGTGTGTCTCTGGCCCGTGCTGAAAAGCAGATGTGCATGAAGAACTGGTATCAGAATATGACAATAATGCGCAGGAGGTGATTGGTTTTGTTATAAGTCTATAACTTCCACCTGAGGCCACCAAAAAAATAAATAAAATGAGGCTTGCAGGGAGCGGTAGGGGTTATGCTCGGGCTCTCCTTACAGCTTTGTTTGCCAGTGTCCAACCACCTGGTGGTAGCTACCAAACCCATGGTCCAAGACTAAAGCCTCGTACACACGATGAGAATATCGGACCAATGATCATCCTTTTTTTTTTTTGCATGCTGGTCTGCCGAAAATGAAGAAACAAAACTTACCAAAATTCTCCTACGACAGAATACAACTTCAGAAGTCATGTAATGGGTTGTATTGTATTCTTTCGTGGTCTTCCAATTTTTTTTTTCAGATGAATACTGTTCTAAATAAATGAAAATCATATGATCTGGTATCATACGAGGAAAAAAAAAAAAATCATGTTGGTCTCTTCAGATACTTTTGAATGAACTGTGGTGATCGGCTCTCGAAAAGCTGTGTACTAACGATCATATTATCCTACGATTGCTTCAAAAGCGGTATTTTTCATCCCTTTTTCTGATTGTGTGTACCAGGCGTTAGATCCTGTAATGTAGGACGGTCTAGAAAAAAAACATTTTTTTGCAATCTGTCAAGAATGAACCAAATGACTGGAAAGAAAAACTCAAAAACACAGGAGATCACAAATAGTAGTTTTCTTACAATTTAATTGAGCAAAAAACATTTTCCTTGTTTTTTTTCAAATCAAGCACATTGGCATTTCTTTATTATTTCACAGAGATAACTTCTTGATCAGTCAGTACCGTCCTAGCAATCTAGAACATCAAAACTTGGGTCCATGATATGAAGAAAAAAAAAAACAAAAAAACTTGGGTTTAAGTGTATGCATGCGGGTGTTCTCTGAATACTCCCCTTCCATCTGTCCCAGGTGGTACTGACCATTATGTAATAATGATGTAGCAAATCCATAACTTCCTAGGGTTTCGAAACTGAAACCCTACTGGTGACCCTGGGTGGTCTTGCAACGGAGGCCGATGACCAACACACAAACCAACTGGTAGCCGAAGATTAAGCATGGAGCAGCTCACAGCAGCCTTTGGAGCCAAGTCTAAGGACTTTTGTATTCTATCTCATACTGACTTTTTCTATGGCATGTTTACTGTTGGAGGTTATCGGAAATCACTCCCGGTATCTGGAGCTTTGGATCAAAGCGTAGGTTGCAGCACTGTCTCACCTTTTATAGTTCATATAGGACACTGTTGTTTGCTGTTATGCACACTCAGGAGCTTGAAGACTGTACAAGGTCAGGAACTGACAGGGCAACAGATATTAGACTTCACGTGCCCTCTTACTTCCGACTCTCACTTGAGTTCTCCTTAGCCACTTCTGGACCGCCCGCTGTTGTTATTTTGACGTTGAATACCGTTGTTATGGCAGCAGATAGCTGTCATAACCCCGGTATTTTCTGAAACGGCAGGCAGTCCGCCACAAGATCACTTTTATCAGTGGCGGGAAAGGTGCCCACCCCCCTCCCTCCGCTCCGCCGCTTACCGGAGCCGGCGGAGACGATCCGATCCTTTCCCTCAGAGGCACTGTGTCGAGTAAGGGAATGATGGCCCCCACTTGACTCAATGACGTTGGAGGACGGAAGCGTAGTCAAACGTCACTTCCGCCCAACGACCTTAAAGGGAAATTTTTTTATTTATTGAAAAAAAAAAAAAGGAGACTTTTATTTTATTGCATTTAAGTGTAAATGTGAGATCTGAGGTCTTTTTGACCCCAGATCTCACATTAAAGAGGTCCTGTCATGCTTTTTTTCCATTACAAAGAATTTTTATGGGTCAAAGTTTGTCGCCATTCCACGAGCCGGCTCAATTTTGAAGCAGAACACGTTGGGTATCAATTTACTCGGCGTAACTTTATCTTTCACAATATAAAATAAATTAATTGGGCTAACTTTACTTTTTTTGCTTATTTTTTTATTAAAACTTTTTATTTTTTTCCCCAAAAAATTGTGTTTGTAAGACCGCTGTGCAAATACAGTGTGACATAAAGTATTGCAACGACCGCCATTTTATTCTCTAGGGCAGTGGTCGCCAAACTGCGGCCCGAGGGCCAGATGTGGCCCTTTACTAGCCTTTATCCGGCCCTTGGAGCACAATTCCTCCCACTGACACCAACAATGGGGCACTATATCTTCCACCGATACCAATGATGTGATACTATTCCTCCTACTAATAGGGGGTATACTCTTCCTCCTATTGACCACCAACCCCGAGGCTATATTAATTCTCACTGATGCTGGGGCCCGTGACATTTTCTGCCCCTGCTGGCCACAATCCTTCCTAAAGTCTGAAGGATGATAAAGTGGCCCTTTGTTTGAAAAGAGAGCCCTGCTCTAGGGTGTCTGAAAAAAAAATTATATATGTTTTGGGGGGTCTAAGTAATTTTCTAGCAAAAAAAACCCCAGATTTTAACTTGTATACAACCAGTTTGAAAAATTGGCCTGGTCCTTAGGTGGTTAAGGAGTCACTGAAAGTGATGCGTCCTTTCAGTCTCTGCCCCTTCCGGCTGCCACAAAGTGACAGTGCGCAAAAAAACGCTAATAAAATGATAGACTAAAGCAGGTAATAGAAGGCCCTGTGCCAGAGATTGGCAGAAACCTTCAAGTTAAAACAGAGACCAAATATCTAAGAGGGAGAGAGTGCAGAACAACATAAATAAATACGTGTATCATGAAAAAAAATAATTCATGGATCAACACTTTGTCTCATGAGATGATTAGATATATGGTGGGGGGGAAGATAATTTACTACACACAGCCCCCTTCCTGCCCAGTAACTTCACAGAACGTTGCCAGCTGTCAGTTTTCTGCCTCCACCTAGCCCAAGATGGCGACTTGAATATCGCAGGCTGCACAGCAGTTGTATAAAAGTCATATCTCTCACTGCCTGTACAGGCATAAAGATTTTATTTTAACATTGTCAGTTTGTTTTTTTTTGCCCTTTGCTTATTCCACAGTATAAAATTGAATTATGTAAAACAAATGGAGGAAAAAAGGAAAGTGACGGCTCCCCATCCATTACCGGATTGGTCACATTGTCTGGTTACTCCAAGAAGTCGCAGTTGTCCATGTCCCTCACTAATGAGAGCCAACGAGCCTCTATAATCTATCTCTTCTAAGCGCACCGGTTCTGAATGCACAGTTGACCATTTATGTTGCTCCGCCACCATCTATAAAGGAAACCCCCCCCCCTCTTGCATGCACAGACACTTTTCTGTACTGTGATATGTATACAGTTAGTTTTAAGAAGGTAGTGTTGTACTTTTCACGGGAGAGCTTTGAGTCATCTTTCCAAAATGGCAGATCTGCTATAAAAAAAAAAAAAGAAGGAAAGGAGAAGTTTGGTTCTGATTGCTGTAGAGTGACCACCATTTTATTCATAATTTATTTATTCATAATTTATTAATCAATCATCAATAAAGTTTAAAAAGGGTTGTTCCACCAAAAACCAATGTTTCTGAAGCACCAATGGTTTCGGGAGCCCGGGGATTAATGGACACTCCCTGCAAGACGTCATATGTGATGAAACATGTAGCGGGCGGAGCCAACGTACGTGATGCCATCACACTCCTTCTCACACTTTTCCAGAGTGAAATAGATACTGAGCCAAAGGCAGGTAGGTAGTCAGAGCTGGGTGCACAGGTTCAGAACGCTCAGCTTAAAGAAAATGGAAACTTGACACAGTAGCACTAAAAACTCTCAGAGAGGTTGACCATGGTACTGTGCAACCCAGACTGGATGTTCTAGGCGTTGCAGCCCTCTAAAGATCGGGGAATCTCGTAAGTGTACAATAACAGGGGGCGCAAACATCTATTGCATTACCTCGAGCAATTTATTGAATGATAAATTGAGTTTTGCTCTGCAGGGGGGCGTGCCCCCTGAAACACATCAGTTGATATCATAAATCATTCATAAATATCATTAACTGATGAGATAAAGTTAAAAAACATACTCGCAAAACCATTGCGAATGACAGCATAGTATAAATACCCAAGAACCAAAAGCAAGTCTATCAGTAGAACTCCTCAAGGTTCAAGTGGATGATGACACCAGCTGACATATTTCAGGGGGCACACGCCCTTTTTTAGAGCAGAACTCATAATTGTACAAACAATAAGAACAGAGGGCATAAACACTTTTTGCATTACCTTCAGCAGTTTATTAAAAGGTAAATTCAGTTCTGCTCTGAAGAAGGGGGTGTGCCTCCTGAAACACGTCAGCTGGTGTCAGCATCCACTTGAACCTGAGGAGTTCTACTGATGAGCTTGCTTTTGGTTCCTGGGTATTTCTACTACGCTGTCATTCACAATAGTTTGTGAATATACTTTTGATCTTTTATCTTATCAATTAATGATATATAACATCAGCTGACGTGTTTCAGGGGGCACGCCCCCCTTCTTCAGAGCAGAACTCAATAAATTGCTGCAGGTAATACAATAAGTATTTGAGCCCTCTGTTCTTATTGTTTGCACAGTTATGAGATAAATTGAGTTCTGCTCTGAAGAAGAGGGTGTGAAACACGGCAGCTGGTGTCATCATCTACTTGAACCTAAGGAGTTCTACTGATGGGCTTGCTTTTGGTTCATGGGTATTTATTTATAATACGCTGTCATTCACAATGGGTTTGTGAGTACATTTTATCCTGATAATAAATTGCTGCAGGTAATGCAATAGGTGTTTGTGCCCTCTCTTCTTTTTGTTTGTTCAGAACTCTCAGCACTGCAGAAGCAGTTAGTATAAACAGCAGTGGGCACAGCCAAGAACAAGAACCAACACTGAAGAAATGGCTGCACTCCAAGATCCATCAAAATTCGTATTTAATGAACGATCATCCCAAGTGTTACAAACAGTTCAAATGGTATATGGTTTTACTATGCCATTTCTTCAGTGTTGATCGTATGCCGAGGCGGGCACCCGTGATATCATTAGGCTTCCTGTCTCACCTGGAGCAGCGAGTTCTTTTGTTTGGATATGAAGAACAAGAACCAAGTGGTAAACAATTCAGCGCAAGACCATCTTTCCATAACTGCATCAGGAATGCCAGAACCTACCCCCTACTAACTGAACCATCAGCCTTAGGCAGACTGACCCATTGGGTTATACAGCATATTTAAAGACACGCAGCGCTAACCCCACACAGCCACATGCCGTGGCAGTCAATCACATGGCAAAAGCCTCGTCTGAAGATTACTTGAGGTCCTCTTGACATCGGGACCAAGAATATCCTACAAGAGAATTCTGGGAAAACAGGATACATCTGGGAAAAGTATAGGGGTGAATGGAGAAAGGGGTGTTAACTGTACATTAGATGTCATGCTTCGAGATGAGCCTCTTCAGCAGCATAAAACAGCAAGAGCCTGTGAAGTATTTAAAGGGGATCTCCTCAATTAAAAAAAAAACCTCTGCTGAATAATTTGGACTATGCCAGAGGGCAGTAACTTTAAGTGAAGGCTGGACAGCTTAAAAGGGAAACAAGGAACAGAAAAAAAGTAAAAAAATTTGACCTCCCTCCCGCTGTACTTTAATCTGGAGTACCGGCTTATTACTCTATCCAGCCATTTAACCGCCACACAAAGCTTAGGATGACCTTTTTTCGAGGTCTGAGTTTTAACTGGGGGGGGGGGGGTGACTTTCCCAAGTGTTGTGTTGAAAGCATGAAAGATATTACTTTTCAAAGGCACAGTAGGTTGCCAAGTCAAGGACAGAAGACTGTGCTGGTGGATGGGGAGAAATAAAATATTGCGGTTTCTTGGTGGGGCAAACTTTAGCCGAACTTGGAACATTAACTGCATTAAAAAAAGGGATCAGATAATTTAGCAGAGGGTTGTTTTCTCAGAAATCCCCTTTAAAATATACAATAAGCTACCCATCAAAAGAAAGGATGAGCTGACAGAAAATGTATGTGCTCGATCTAAGCTCTGACAAGAGCTTTAAGGATCCAGGTAGCCACAAGCCCCCACCAACAACCGGTTAAAACAAAATCACACACACTTGGATGACAGCTGCCATTTTTTTTTTTTTTTTGTCTTTGGGTCATGGTTCCCTGGGTTTTGTCTGAACCTGTGTAAGAAATCTCATAGCCCCAGTGTCAAGTCAATACAGCTGCTCCTTCGCGTGGACCTTCTGATGCGTAATCAGGTTGGACCTCTGGTTGAAACACTTCCCGCACACTGCACACAGGAAGGGCTTTTCGCCCGTGTGAATTTTCTGGTGTCGGACGCGGTTGTGGTTACTAATGAAGCACTTGCCGCACTGAGGGCAGGAATATGGCTTCTCCCCAGTGTGGATCCGCTGGTGTTTGGTGAGGTTCCGGTAGCTGCTAAAGCTTTTGCCGCAGTCTGAGCAGGAGTAGGGCTTCTCACCCGTGTGGACTCGCTTGTGCGATTTGAGGTTCTTGTTGCTAATGAAGCATTTGCCGCACTCGGTGCAGGAGAAAGGCTTCTCGCCGGTGTGGTTCCTTTGGTGGACAATGTAGTACTGTTTGGTGGTGAAGCCCTTTCCGCACTCGTCGCAAAAATACTGCTTCTCCTCGCTGTGCTCCTTCTGATGCGCTGCCAGGGTCTCGCCCGTGGGGAAGCTGACGCCACACTCCGAGCAGCAAAACGGAGTCTCCACCGCATGCATCCGCTGGTGGATGTAGAGGTACTGCTTGCTGCTAAATCGCTTTCCACACTCCTGGCACCCAAACGGCTTTACTCCCAGGTGGGTCTTCTGGTGAGCAAGAAGCCGTTGGCTACTTGGGAACCGTTTCCCGCAATCGCTGCAGAGAAACTGTTCTTTGTGGCTCCGCTTGTGGTGGCTGAGGGAGGTGGCGCTGCCAAAGGTCTTGCCGCATTGGGGGCAGGCATAGGTCTTTTCATTGGAGTGCGTCCGTTGGTGGGCAACCAGGTACGACTTCTTGGTGAACGACTTGCTGCAGTCAGAGCACTTGAAGGCTTTCTCGCCCGAGTGAAGTTGCTGGTGTTCAATAAACTTGGCCTTGCCGCGGAAGCACTTGCCACACTCAGAGCAGATCATCAGGAACTTCTCCTTGTGGATCTTCCGGTGAATGAGGAGCCCGGCGCGGGAGGTGAAGCATTTTTTGCATTCAGAGCAGACGTGCAGCGTGGCTTCGCTGGCCGACTTCCCGCCGTTCTCAGCATTCGTACGGCTTCTGCTCGCTCTTACGGAGAGGTTGATGGGGAGGTCCTGGGGTTTGGAGCTAATCTCAGAGGTCTCTTCCTCGGGGCCAGAGCTGGGTGGGGATTCTGGATTTATGATAACAGTCCCCTCCTCGAGAACGGCGCTCGTGGGTGATTCCAGGTGACCGTCAGCATCACCCGCCGCTTCGTTTGGAGCGCTGCTTGTGGGAGATTTTGAGTTCACATCAACGTTCTCTTTATCCGGGCCAGTGCTGGCGGGCGATTCCGGATGATCATCTCCCTCAGCTTCAACGGGATCAGTGCTGTCGGGGGAATCTGGGTTAACAATGAGAGTCTCTTCCTCCGAGTCACTGCTTTCGGGGGATTCTGGATGAATGATGACAGTCTGTTCCTCTAGGGTGGTGATTTCAGGGGAGGGGGGCTGGTCAGTAACAGTCTCTTCCTCGAGGGCGGTGCTCACTGGAGATCGAGGCTGAATAATAACCGTCTCTTCCCGTAGGCCAACGATCGCACGGTAGGCTGGGTGAGTCTGGGCATGCTCGCCGTTCTGTATGCTGTTGTCGAGGGATGCTGAAAGAGTGCCTTCTTGACTCATGCCGGAGACCGGTCACAATGTCATTCAAGAAGAAGGGTCCCGTTGATAGATGATAAAAAAAGGACGACCTGTCAATCAGAAAAGACAATGTGATCTTCAGTAATCATGTATACTCAGCACGGGCCTATCAATGTGTCTCAGGGAAGTACCTCAACAGTCCCAGTAACAGCCAAGCATTGCAAGGGGGAATTGGATAAAAAAAAATCTAATGGGGGCACCATGGCCAACACCAAGAGAAATAGTAAATTCCCTAAGACACACCGAAGAGGCTCTATATACATTATATTACCAAAAGTATTGGGACACCCGCCTTTACACACACACACACACATGAACTTTAATGGCATCCCAGTCTTAGTCCGTAGGGTTCAATATTGAGTTGGCCCACCCTTTGTGGCTAAAGCAGCTTCAACTCTTCTGGGAAGGCTGTCCACAAGGTTTAGGAGTGTGTCTATGGGAATGTTTGACCATTCTTCCAGAAGTGCATTTGTGAGGTCAGGCACTGATGTTGGATGAAAAGGCCTGGCTCGCAGTCTCCGCTCTAATTCATCCCAAAGGTGTTCTATCGGGTTGAGGTCAGGACTCATGATATTCGAACAAGAAGGGGCCATCCCCAATCTGTTCCCACAAAGTTGGGAGCATGAAATTGTCCAAAATATCTTGGTATGCTGACGCCTTAAGAGTTCCCACTGGGACTAAGGGGCTAAGCACTGAAAAACAAGGTCCATAAAGACATGGAGTGTTTGGGGTGGAGGAAGGCCAGTCAAGTTCCTCCACCCGCTCGAACTCGCTCATCCATGTCTTTATGGACCTTGCTTTGTGCACTGGTCCAAATCATTTGTTGGAGGGGGGATTATGGTGTGGGGTGTTTCTCAGGGCTTGGCCCCTTAGTTCCAGTGAAGGGAACTCTTAAGGCATCAGTATACCAAGACATTTTGGACAATTTCATGCTCCCAACTTTGTGGGAACAGTTTGGGGATGGCCCCTTCCTGTTCCAATATGACTGCGTCATGAGCCCTGACCTCAACCCGATAGAACACCTTTGGGATGAATTAGAGCAGAGACAGCGAGCCAGGCCTTCTCGTCCAACATCAGTGCCTGACCTCACAAATGCTCTTCTGGAAGAATGGTCAAACATTTCCATAGACACACTCCTAAACCTTGTGGACAGCCTTCCCAGAAGAGTTGAAGCTGTTATAGCTGCAAAGGGTGGGCCAACTCAATATTGAACCCTACGGACTAAGACTGGGATGCCATTAAAGGTCATGTGCGTGTAAAGTCAGGCGTCCCAATACTTTTGATAATATAGTACATCTTAAAACCAAATTCCAACAGAAATAACAGACACAAATGAATGCAGCTTTGCATCAACAGGATATGTAATGTTTTTTCTAATCCCAAGCCGTTTAAGGACCTGTGTTTGACCTGGTGTCAATGTACAGCAGAAATGAGACTGAGAGAGGGAGAATCAGCACAAGAAGGCAGTCAGTTGTGTTATAGTCCTTATGCGCTAACAAGGAGCACACTGATAGGAGAAGATAGCAGAGAGCTGAGCTCATCATTCTGCTAAGTCTCCTGTCATTGGCTGGGAGGAGGGACAAGACCTGTGTGGGTTACTTAACTGCAGCAGAGAAAAATAAAGCAGGTCTCCTGCCCTGCCAAACAAGGCTGTGCTGTGTGGCAGAGCTGAGGACTGGATGGACATAAATAAACACAAATCCTCCGCCTCTCACTTCCCTATATAAACATGTATGTGGCTCCTAGGGGAGGAGAGAAGGGGAATATTATACTACTATACTAAATACTTGTTTAGTTGTACTTCTATGGATCACAGGAGCTCAGATTGCTTTGCCCTCCCATGACCCATTTTCAGCAGACAGCAGGCTAAAGCGCGCTGTCAGCTGACATTACAGAGCCGGTCCAGGCTCAGGCAAAACCGCGACTATAAACCTAGGACCCGACCACGTGCCTGGACCGGCACCCGGCTCAGCGAGCCACTGAGAGCCTGAGCCAGCCGCTCCCGCCCCCTCCGCAGCCCAGCGCTCCAGTGGGGCGGGGGGGGGGGGGAGAGTCAGAGACCGACAGTCACCAGCTCTCTGCTCCGGGAGCTGTGAGAACTCAGCGGTGTTTGATCGCTCGGTTCTCAGCCTTAGAGTCGGTGAGGGACAGATGCAGCATCCACCTAGGTAAGTATTATTTAAAAAAAAACATCCCATACTTCTCTTTTAAACCCTTTTCTTCCTTTGGGTCCCCTTCTCCTCCCGAAAATAAAAAATTGACGATGTCTACTTACCCTCTCCACACTCCGGTCACAGACTTCCTCCACCAGCAGTCGTCTTCAGGAGACAATGACACTACATCATTCTGCCCATTGACTAGCCTGTCACCTACATCCCTTTCCTAGGGGGTGCTTTATCACATATCCCAGGGGGGGGAAGAGAAATACCAGAGTTTTGCTTTACACATACACTATACTGTCAAAATTATTGGGACGCCTGCCTTCACATGCACATGAACTTTAATGGCATCCCAGTCTTAGTCCGTAGGGTTCAATATTGAGTTGGCCCACCCTTTGCAGCTATAACAGCTTCAACTCTTCTGGGAAGGCCGTCCACAAGGTTTAGGAGTGTGTCTATGGGAATGTTTGACCATTCTTCCAGAAGTGCATTTGTGAGGTCAGGCACTGATGTTGGATGAGAAGGCCTGGATTGCAGTCTGCGCTCTAATTCATCGCAAAGGTGTTCTATTGGGTTGAGGTCAGGACCAGTCAAGTTCCTCCACCCCAAACTCGCTCATCCCTGTCTTTATGGACCTTGCTTTGTGCACTGGTCCAAATCATTTAGTGGAGGGGGGGAATATAGTGTGGGGTTGTTTTTCAGGGGTTGGGCTTGGCCCCTTAGTTCCAGTGAAGGGAACTCTTGAAGCGGAAGTAAACCCATCCATAAAACAGCTACCTTTCCGATACTCCCATTGGTTGGGCTCTCAACCAAACTGTCAAACCATCCAATGGCCGGTGTCATAACTGATCACATGTGCAGCATCATGGCAGTTCTAGACTAAACAGAGGCCAAGATGGCGGCTTCCTTGGCTGAAAACGATAGGAGGGTTTACTTCCACTTTAAGGCATACCAAGACATTTTGGACAATTTCATGCTCCCAACTTTGTGGGAACAGTTTGGGGATGGCCACTTCCTGTTCCAATATGACTGCATCATGAGTCCTGACCTCAACCTGATAGAACACCTTTGGGCTTAATTAGAGCGGAGGCTACGAGCCAGGACTTCTCGTCCAACATCAGTGACTGACCTCACAAATGCTCTTCTGGAAGAATGGTCAAACCTTCCCATAGACACACTCCAAAACCTTGTGGGCAGCCTTCACAGAAGAGTTGAAGCTGTTATAGCTGCAAAGGGTGGACCAACTGAGCAGGTTTAGGAGATATTCTTTTTACCAACAGGTAAGCCTTATTATAGACTTACCTGTAGGTAAAAAAATATCACCCAATGGGGTATACAACCGCTTTAAGCGGTTAAACTGACCTCATATACAGACCGAAGTTCATCCCTTTGATCTCTAAGGCTGGGTTCACATGATTGCGAATTGGACGCGGGGCAATAGCAGGAGATTTTCACCGGCTCTCTATGGAGATGGTTCACACATCTCCACTGCGACTCCGGTGCAAATTTTCACAGGAGTCCTGGGCGTCTTTTGGTCCGTTTCAGGTCCAAATTCAGCACAAAAATTGGGGCTGAAATCGGACCTGAAATGGTGAACCAGGATGCACAGCTGTTTTTTTTTTTTTGACAGCTGTGAGTGGGGAACTGCTCTGTGCTGTTTACATGAATCGTGGAAATGCCTGATTAAGATCTTGAGGGGAGGGGGATTGAATCGAGATTGCAATTTTTTAACAATTAATCGTGCAGCTCTCCTGGCCGGTTGCGTTGGTGACAATTATTAACAATCCTTGGTCATTGGCTGTTAACGCCATCCACTCCAAATCCTAATGACGCACAAAAACACACCTGCCTAATGCTAAAAAAAAGGGAAAGGACAGGGGGCCCTGTGGGGCTCCAGGGAAAGGACAGATGGGGCCCTGTGGGGCTCCAGGGAAAGGATGGGGGGGCCCTGTGGGGCTCCAGGGAAAGGATGGGGGGGCCCTGTGGGGCTCCACCGACAGGACGGGGGGCCCTGTGGGGCTCCAGGGATAGGATGGGGGGCCCTGTGGGGCTCCAGGGAAAGGACGGGGGGCCCTGTGGGTCTCTACCAACAGGACAGGGGTCCTGTGGGGTTCCAAGGAAAGGACGGGGGGCCCTGTGGGGCTCCAAGGAAAGAACAGGGGGCCCTGTGGGGCTCCAAGGAAAGGACGGGGGGCCCTGTGGGACTCCAAGGAAAGGACGGGGGGCCCTGTGGGACTCCAAGGAAAGGACGGGGGGCCCTGTGGGACTCCAAGGAAAGGACGGGGGGCCCTGTGGGACTCCAAGGAAAGGACGGGGGGCCCGTGGGGCTCCAGGGAAAGGACGGGGGGCCCTGTGGGGCTCCAAGGAAAGGATAGGGGGCACTGTGGGGCTCCAAGGAAAGGACGGGGGGCCCTGTGGGACTCCAAGGAAAGGACGGGGGGCCCGTGGGGCTCCAGGGAAAGGACGGGGGGCCCTGTGGGGCTCCAAGGAAAGGACGGGAGGGCCCTGTGGGGCTCCAAGGAAAGGACGGGGGGCCCTGTGGGGCTCCAAGGAAAGGACGGGGGGCCCTGTGGGGCTCCAAGGAAAGAATAGGGGGCCCTGTGGGGCTCCAGGGAAAGGACAGGGGCCCTGTGGGGCTCCAAGGAAAGGACAGGGGGCCCTGTGGGGCTCCAGGGCTCCAAGGAAAGGACGGGGGGCCCTGTGGGGCTCCAGGGAAAGGACGGGGGGGCCTGTAGGGCTCTACCGACAGGACAGGGGCCCTAAGGAAAGGACGGGGGGCCCCTGTGTAGCTCTAAGGAAAGTAGGATGGCTAAGAGGTAGATGGGCACTGTCAAAGCCAACAGCCAATCATAGGAGGTGGCCTCATTTCCCATGCTGCAGATATACACGCCCCTTGAGTACATGTGGGACGGAGAACTCCTCCACCTCCTATGATTGGCTGTCAGCTTTCCTGGTGTGATAGCTCCCGCTGATAGACTCAACTGCATTTATAACGACTGGCACGATTTTGCTGCATGCCATCACCAATAAATATATTTTGGCGTGTGCCGCCCCCCACCCCCACTGATTTTCAAAGCCTTCCAGGCTATGCGGATGACACTGTGGGCATAGAGCGTTCAGGAAACATGATAGAAGGGAATTTGTGGCCCCATCCTTAGTAGCTGTCAAAACTCCAATGCAAAAAGGCTTGCAGAATGAAGAGGATATTATCCAGGTCTCAGGACCCCCGCCCACTAGCATGCAGGAAGAAATCCATGTGGAGAGTAGAGGATGACATGAAAGCCTCAATGCTGTCTCTCTTTTTTTTTTTATTTGTTTAGTACACAGGAGGGGGAGGGGAGGAGGAGGAGGGGGGGCTGGACCCACCCAGAGGAAAGGGAAAGACAACAATTCAATGTACAATGGGAGTCTGGGGCACTCAGGTCTATCACATGGCAGAGATGGACACACCGCCACCTGCTGCTCACAGGCAGCACTGCAGCCACATTCGGAGGACAATAGAAGCCTATGGAGGCACAGCGGACAGCGCCACCTGCTGGCCAAAGCTCCAACCGGCAGCTGCCTCATTCCAATACGCGGGACGAACCGCAGAGCACGACGGCCGCTTATGTGACCTCAGGGAATCCACCCGAGGCCTCTCCACGACCCTCGCCAACCAAATAAAACACACCTGACCGTGTCCGCCCGGTGCCCACTCGGTGCCGCCACTCTCGCGGTTTCCCGCTTCCGCTCACACACACTGACCCCAGCGCGTAATGGCTCGGCTGCCTGCGCGCATGCGCGCTTCGAGCGGCGTCTCGTACGAGACAATGGTGGGGACGTCACCGGACGTACGGCGCGTTTCGGCCATGTTGACTTTGGGCAGAGGTCGGATGATTCTGTATGGGGAACTGTGGGCAGCGCAATGCTGGATAGGAGAGCCCATTCATTTTATAGGCTAGAAAGTTTCACCAATAGCAAGTCACATAACAAGCAGAAACATCAATAACAATACATATAACAATATTAATATTAATAAAAACCTAATATTAATAAAAAAAATCTTAAAAATAATAATAGCAAAAATAAAAAAAATTACAATAATAATAAAAACAACAATAATAGTAACAATAATTAATAAATGGAATAATAACAATAATGAAAAATAACAGCAATAGTATTATTATTATTATTATTATTACAAAAAAACAACAACAATGATAATAAAAATAAAAACAACAATAAAAAAAAATAATACAAATTATAATATTAAAAAATATTAACAAAAACAACAATAATATTTATAATAGTAATATTAATAACACAACAACAACAAAAACAACAATAATAATGATTCAAATATTAATAACAACAATAATAAAAACAGAGTAAAAGTAATAACAATAATAATAAAAACATAACAACAAAAAATCATAAAAATAATAATAACAAAGCAACAATAATATTATTAATAATAATAAAAAATAACATAACAACAAAAACAACAATAATAATAATTAAAATAATAATAATAATAACAACAACAATAGTAAAAACATAATAAAAATAATAACAACAATAATAATAAAAACATAACATAATAATATTAGTCATATTAATAATGATAATATTATGTGTACAATAGTTACAAATTATATTTAACACAATTTTTTGACTTTTTTTCACACTTGTTTGAGCATTCACTGGTCCTGTAAATACATTATTATTTTTTGCATTATTATTATTTTTCACATTTTATTCTGATTTATTGATGTTATTGTTACTTTTGTAGCACAGTATTATATATTATTTCTATAATATTATTGTGAAGGAATTCCAATGCCCTCAGTCAACATGGCTGCTAGATATGTCCGCATCTTTTCGTCGTAACAGACCAGACGGGGGAGGTGAGGAGGATTCTGGGAAAGTCACATGACATCACTTACATTTTTTAAATATAGCACTGTGACAGGTGAAGAAATGTAAATTCTTGCCCACATGTGCCCCCTGCTTGTCGTACCTCACAGCCTATAAAGAAGACTCCCTTCCTCTGTTCCAGTGTTATAAATTTGTCCTCTAGGAGGCTCCAGACTCTCCAGGGGTCCTTGAAGTAAGTTGTAGCTCTGTAGGGGCACCACTAGAGGGAGCTGTGAGTAAACGCTTTTTCTGCACAAACTCTGGATTCCATATTTTACTTTTTTTTCTGGGATGCAATGTGATCTCTAGTGTTTGTCTGAAGGTCGGTGTACTGCACTCTTATCCATCTGTGGTCCACTGGATAAAAGGGGTAGGTGATATGAGATGTGGTCATTGTTATTGGGGGTGGGGAGTAATGCAGGAAGCCTCATGTTACATGCACACAGTGCACAGGTGTTCTGGTGATAGATTTTTCTTTCAGTGTAAATTTGGGCGCTGTTCAGCACTTTCACACACAGCCTGTAGGGAGCGCTCTATAGACAGCAAGCATCCTCCTTTTATTGCATGGGAATTCTTAGTAAGCTGTTATAAAAATGAACCCGTATCCAATCCACAGCAAGAGCGTTCATAGGACAGCACCAATCCTACCTCTCTAAAAAGGCCCCCCCATCCCAACACTTACCTTCCCTGTCCCCCCAATATTAACATTTCTTATAACTCCAACACTTACCTTCCCTGTCCCCCAACACTAAGCTTCCCTGTCCCCCCAACACTTACCTTCCCTGTCCCCCCAACACTTACCTTCCCTGTCCCCCCAAAACACTAACCTTCCCTGCTCCCCCCAACACTAACCTTCCCTGTCCCCCCAAAACACTAACCTTCCCTGCTCCCCCCAACACTAACCTTCCCTGTCCCCCCCAACACTAACCTTCCCTGTCCCCCAACACTAACCTTCCCTGTCCCCCCAACACTTGCCTTCCCTGTCCCCCCAACACTTACCTTCCCTGTCCCCCCAACACTTACCTTCCCTGTCCCCCCCAACACTTACCTTCCCCGTCCCCCCAACACTAACTTTCCCCGTCCCCCCAAAACACTAACCTCCTCTGTCCCCCCCAACACTTACCTTCCCTGTCCCCCCCAACACTAACCTTCCCTGTCCCCCCCAACACTAACCTTCCCTGTCCCCCCCAACACTAACCTTCCCTGTCCCCCCCAACACTTACCTTCCCTGTCCCCCAAAACACTTACCTTCCCTGTCCCCCAAAACACTAACCTTCCCTGTCCCCCCAACACTTACCTTCCCTGTCCCCCCAACACTTACCTTCCCTGTCCCCCCAAAACACTAACCTTCCCTGTCCCCCCAAAACACTAACCTTCCCTGTCCCCCCAAAACACTAACCTTCCCTGTCCCCCCAAAACACTAACCTTCCCTGTCCCCCCAAAACACTAACCTTCCCTGCCCCCCCCAGCACTTACCTTCCCTGTCCCCCCAATATTAACCTTTCTTATAAATTCAACACTGACCCTCCCTGTAATCCTATCACTGACCTAATGCTAACCATATATTCAGTCCTAACACTGCCCTAATGCAAACCAAAGCGAGCGCTTCACCCCCCCCCCCTCATGAACCATACCAGGTCGCATACCCTCAACATGGGGGGGGGGTGCTTTTGAGCGCCTTGTCTCAAAGCACCTTGTCCCCATGCTGATGGGGACAAGGGCCTCTTCCCCACAACCTTGGCGGGTGGGGAGCTTATCAGAATCCGGAAGCCCCCTTTAACAATGGGGCCCCAAGATTCCGGCTCCCCCCTATGTGAATGAGTATGTGGTACATTGTACCCCTACCCACTCACCAAAAAAGTAGTGTAGTGTAACAAAAGAAAATAGACAGTTTTTGACAAGTCCTTTATTAAAAATGTCCTCTTCTTCCTCCGTCTTCTTCCTCCGTCGTCTTCTTCTTCCTATGTTGAGGGCATGCAGCCTAGTATGGTTTGGGGGGGGGCGATCGCTCATCCCCTCTCTTTCCTGACCTGCCGGGCTGCATGCTCGGATAAGGGTCTGGTATGGTTTTCGGGGGGAGACCCCACACCGTTTTTTTCGTGAATTTTTTAAGCCAGCAAATTTTGTTTACATTCAGCTGTCAGCAGGGAAGCCCGTGATTTATCAGTTGTTAAGGACACAGCGGCCGGCTTCCCGGCCCGCTCCTTAGCAACCAGCTATACACAGTGAATGTAAAGCCAAAAAAAACCCTTGCAAGTCGTGGGAAAATTGCAGTACAAAGGCAGTACTTTTTGAATGCGGGTCCATTGAAGTCTATTACATGCAAAACGCTGCTTTTTGCGGAAAAAAAAGTCCCCGACCCTTTCCAAAAACGCAGAGGCACAAAAATGCATTGACATGAATGTGTTCCATAGGAACCCATGTTAAAAAAAAAAATGAAATGCGTTTCTGCAAAAAGCATGAAAAAACGCATTAATGTGAATGGAGCCTAACACTGAATCTAATGCCCCGTACACACGGTCGGATTTTCCAACGGAAAATGTGTGATAGGACCTTGTTGTCGGAAATTCCGACCGTGTGTAGGCTCCATCACACATTTTCCATCGGAATTTCCGACACACAAAGTTTGAGAGCTTGCTATAAAATTTTCTGACAACAAAATCCGTTGTCGGAAATTCCAATCGTGTGTACACAAATCCGACGCACAAAGTGCCACGCATGCTCAGAATAAATTAAGAGACAAAAGCTATTGGCTATTGCCCCGTTTATAGTCCCGACGTACGTGTATTACGGCACCGCGCTCAGAACGATCAGATTTTCCATCAACTTTGTGTGATCGTGTGTATGCAAAACAAGTTTGAGCCAACATCCGTCGGAAAAAATCCATGGATTTTGTTGTCAGAATGTCCGATCAATGTCCGACCGTGTGTACGGGGCATAAGTCTAATGCTAGCCCTCCATTCAATCCTAGCACTGACCATAATGCTCACCCTACATTAAACCAAACACTGACCCTAGACATGTGCAGAACGAAAGGATTTGTTCAGTTTCGATTCGGTTTTTACATAACTTGTTTAGTTAAATTCATTTGATTTGTTATTTTATTTGAGTTCAAATCGATTTGAATTTTCTGAATTTGGTCGAACTCAATTTGACCGAATTTAGAAAATTCAAATCGATTCAAATTCCATTCGAATTGTATTCAAATTTGAATTGAATTGCTTTCAAAATCAAAATTTATTCTCTTCAAAATTGAAATTTTGGAAGATGAATATATTATTTATATTCCATTTTATTCTATTGTTTTTTCCATTCTATTCTTCTATTTTCTGCTCTATTCTTTTCTTTTCTATTGTATTGTATTCTTTTCTATTCAAAATCAAATGTAATCTATTCGAATTTCAGAAAACAGTTATATTCTTTCTATTCTATTCTTTTTTATTTATTCTATTCTGTTCTATTTTATTTTCTATTCTATTCAAATTTATTCTATCAAAATTTTGGAAAATGGTTATATTCTTTCTTTTCTATGTGATTGTTTTTTAAATGCTATTCTATTCTTTGCTATTCTATTCGAATTTGAATTTATTCTATTTTAAATTTGAATTGATATTCTATTTTATTCTATTCAATTGTTTTTTTCTATTCTATTCTATTGTATGCAAACTTATTTTATTTGAAATTAGAATTTCAGAAGATGTATATATTGCTTCTATTTTATTCTATTTTTTATTCTATTCCTTTATTTTTGTATTCTATTTTATTCTGTTCTTTTAATTTATATTCCATCCCTTTATTTTCTATTTTATTTCTATTCTTTTATTTTGTATTCTGTTCTGTTTTACTTTATTTTATTTTATTCTATTCTTTTATTTTCAATTCTATTATTTTCTATTTTTTTTTATTCTATTCCTTTATTTTTTATTCAACTTTATTCTCTTCGAAAATGTGAATTAGAATTCGAAAACTCTTCTAATTCGAATTTCGTCCGAAATTTCGTTTCGTTATTTCGGATTTGTTTAACCTCGTTTTTTCATTCGGATAGATCCGAATCTCCGAATAACGAAAAATTCATCCAAATTTCAATTCTGGAATAAAATGACCCGTACCTGAATCGTTCATGTCTACTAATGTTAACCCTACATTCAATCCTAAACCAAATACTGACCCTTCCTGTTATCCTAACACTGAATCTAATGCTATCACCCCTTTAATTCTAACACTAACCCTAATGCCAGTCCTCTATTCAATCCTAACACCAGCCCTAAGGCTAACCCTGTAATCCCAGAACTGAATCTAATGCTAACACTCCTAACACTCCACTAGAGTCTAATCCCAACCCTGCATTCAATCCTAACACAAAGCCTAATGCTAGCCCTCCACTCAATCCTAACACTGACCCCAGAGCCAACGCTCCCTTTAAATCTAAGACCCCATACACACTATTAGATTTTCTGCAGATTTTTGTCTTCAGATTTACCAAAACCATGTAGTGCAAGGGCCTGCCCGATTGGATACAAATTGAAACTCTTAAGGTTTGACCTCGTATTATATGGTTTTGGTAAATTTGAAGACAAAACCTGCAGAAAATCTAATAGTGTGTATGGGGTGACACTATACACTGACCATCCCTGTAATCCCAACACCGAATCCAATGCTAACCCTGTTTTTAGTCCTAATACTGATAATGTCTATAATTCTAACACTAAAATTTCTTGCAATTCCAACACTAAATCTGTGTACT